>JASDQU010585984.1:67526-78125 GCA_032191745.1 Picea mariana | reverse complement strand
GCTTTCACCATAAGGGGACCACTTTGGAGTTCATCCATATTTACTTCTTATCAACCATGACAAAACAATAATGAGTCATATTTACATCAAACACTATTGGGTCCATTACCCAAACCTTTGTGCTACGAGTCTTTCTTCAAGGGTTGACATCAATGACAACCAACCTTAATCAACACCCTTAACTAAGAAATCCTTTGATAAACAAGTTGATATTTTTAAGGTGCTTCCTTTAGAAAAGTTTTACAGCATCCTTGAATATGGTGAAGATGATGTGGACAACTGGCTAGTCGACTATTCGGTACAGAATGAGAAATTGATCAAGCTCTGTGTAATCTTTCTATTGATCTAAGGGAATTAGAAAAGGAACTTTTCAACATAAAAATCCGGAATGAGATCAACGTCGCCCCCTTGAGAAGCTACATTGAAGAATGGGTCGAAAGGGAATTGAAGCATGTCGCCGATGAAAGGCAATAGGCAGTTGGAATGATTCCAATACCTGTCAACGACAACAATAAAAAGGCATCAGCAAGAAAATAGCAAAAGGGGTGATATGTGCCATCAATTTAAGTCTATACTAATCACATCCTACTTTGTTTATCAATCCAGTTATTCCACCTTTTTAAATAGAAATATCTAGCCAAAGACTGATACCTTCCAATTTCTTCTTTTCAGGAATTACACTCTACCGTTGTCCACTTCTTCTTTCCACATTCCTATTTCTTGTACATATTTCTCTTATGGTCTGCGGGAGCCCCAATCTCAGTCTATATGACAAACACATTTAAATTTCCAGGAATATGTAACAAACAATATTATTTTTTGATATATTTCAAATAAAACTATTTTTAATCTTCTTTTATATTTATGTGCTCATAAATTTCTATCTTCAACTATGCTGAATGTCAAGAAATTGTGTTTATTTAATTTGAATTATATTTTTCTCATGCATATCTTTTTCTCCTACTATGCATATAACTTTTTTTGTCCTGGCACATATAGAGACATACAAGCCAGATGGTCTATGGAAATTGTACTTAACTCTAACCAGTTGAAAATATACATTCAAGAGATAAAACATTGAAGAGATAGAACATGCAAGGTAGGAACGAAAATTTTGAACATAGCAAGTCACACTACTGGAAATAACGGAAATTTTGAACATAGCAAAATGAATTATATAGTTTCGAAAATTAAATGGCACTCTACAGGCCACATGTCATTTACTGCATCGATACCACCTGTGCTTCATGCTGCTTGCCACATCTCCGCTGCAGTTTCCATCTGCCTCCGCTACTTTTCCCTCATCCCTATACATTTATTCCCAATTCAACTCGACAAGAACTACGCTACCATACACCACTTATTAATTTCATGGACTATTAATTCCACCACAAAAAATAAATTACCACCTGTGCTTCATGCTGCTTGTCACATCTCCGCTGCAGTTTCCATCTGCCTCTGCTACTTTTTCCCCATCCCTATACATTTATTCCCAATTCAACTCGACAAGAACTACGCTACCATACACCACTTATTAATTTCATGGACTATTAATTCCACCACAAAAAATAAATTATCAGTTGAACCTTTTAGGAACATTGTTGGAAATCATGTTTTCGCTTCTTCATCCTATATATGATATATCTTGAAATAGTTTTTTGTTTTATTCATGCATCTTGTACCTTTATATTATCTTCAACATTAAACTTTGACATAAAAACTTATATTTTGTTCATGAAAACAATATAATAAACTAAGTTGGTTGAGTGATGTGACTTGTGAGATGATGTGTGCATGCTTGGGCTCCTTTTTTTCGTGTTACCCATAGTCATATACTTATTTCATCCTAATCATATTGTCATACGCTTGATATTCTTCTTCCATCCCTTTCGTGGTCATAGCACTTATTTAATCTCACTTATAAATTTGATATTAATATATTTTATTTATGAAGTAAGCTTTCCATTCATACTTTTTATTTATGAAGTAAGATCTCCCTTGACTAGCATGTTTCTTTTGAAAAAAAAATTATGTTGTGCTTTCCCAGTGGATTTGAGGCTCTCATGATTTGAAAGTTCATTTGTTTTAATGAGAAAATTTATATTTGAAAATGGATCATGATCATCTAACACCACTTCCTTTCTTATCCAAATCATGGTTTATGTATAGTGATACTTTCTCAAAGTGAAACGAACTCTAATACCACTTGAAGGGATGTAATCACATATACATATACACATAATTGCATAAAAGTTATATTATTTAATTCCTAAGTATGTATAGTACAAGTTGCATGACTTTATTTAATTTTATTTTTTTAAGGTGGGGAAAACAATGGAATTCAAATTTGTTATAAAAATATGCTCATTATAAACTCAACATATCATTTAAGAAAATAAAACCTAAATAGGAAAAATAATACTTTATTTTACAATAAACTTTTTTATTTATATATATGAAGCATAATTTTTTATAACACTTATTATTTATAATTATTCATTAATTAAATCTAATATTTATATTTAATTTAATATATTAAGCCATATTCTATTATTCACCATTGCTTTAAAAAATTAATTATATAAGTTTGAGATGGATTTAACACAGTAAACACTTTTTTCTTTTTTTTTTTTTCACGCAGAAAAAAAGCAGTTTCACTGCTTTTCTATTCATAATCAAATGAAACTTTCAAAATACATATGATGCTTACATTATACATATGGATCCATATATGTCTTGACAGATTTATAATGGACATCGTTATTTGCTACTATGTCTTCAAAACAGACTTGCTTCAATATACAAAATGTAAAAGTTCATATCATCACTATATAGTTAACAACTAGTTCTATAAGACCAAAGTGTGAATCTGTCAATTGAACAAAATGTATCTATCTGCATGAATGAATGATCCTTGAAAATGTTCCTCAAAATACAACCATCCAATAGTACAGTTGAGGGCCTTTTGGACACTTGATCAACAACAGAGTTAAAGATTATGTGAACATGCATAAATTTGAGTCCTTTGAAACTATCTTTTAACCTCCAGATTTTATCTTTCCATGGAATGAGATAAAGTAGATTCAGGTTTTCATTCCCTTTTATCCAATCTATCACCACCTTCGAATCTCCAGCGACCATCATCATGTTTATAGATAGGCTAGTTGCAAAGTGTAAAAGGCCCCATAGGCCCAATATTTCTTCTTTCATATTGCTTCCTTCGCCACCAGCAAAGTGAGCTTTGTAGAAATTATCATTGCTACGTTTAAGAAATAAACCAATACCACAGATACCTCCATTAGCAACACCATCAAAGAACCCAATAGGAGAATCATCAAAATAGACTGGACTGAGTATGAAGTCTAGCTTATCCATTTCACAATCTCCTTGGAATTCTTGAATTGAAAGTAGGATTTTTGTGGCAATTTTTGAATCCTGTCTATTCCAATTCTCAAATAAAATTTTATTCCTATATTTCCAAATTCCCCATATCACTGGAAAGGGAATTTTTCTCAACTTAGGATAGTTTATGAACCAATCTAAAAGATTTTCTTCTAAAACATGATCTCCCCAAGCATCTGGAATCTTCAGGAACAAAAGGATATCTTTCTAAATAGATTTTGAGACAACACAATGCACGAAAAGATGAGAGGTCGTCTCTTCAACATTAAGGCATAAACTACATGTTGAAGGTTTGATACCTCCCCTTCTTCTATAGTTAGCACTTGTGAGAATACAATCCATCAGACATAGCCAAATGAAACAAGTAATTTTTCCTGAGACATTAACTTTCCAAATAGCCTTATACCACCATCTATTATCCTCCAGAATATTAGAAAAAATTATGGACTGATAAGCTAATTTAGCAGTGACAGAGCCCTTCGCCCTATTCTAAGACCAAACAAGTTTATCACTGGAATTATTAAAAGAGATACCACTTCTCTGTAATATAATAAGGAAATTATCCCATTCTGTAGCCATCTTACCCGACAGCCTAAGTCGATTGGTATCAATCCAACAAGGATTATTTCCTGATGCATAAGGATAAGTTGCATGTGCTAAAGTGAAAATATGCAGATTGTTAAGATGTTTGATTAACGGGCCAGATAGAGTACAAGCCAAGAATGACTGGCTTACCACTACCTACAGACTAGGTCAACCATCTTTTAATAAGAGGCAGAGAATTCATGAAATTCTTCCAAATGATAGAGGCAACCGAGAATTTACTTTCATTTTTCTGGATCCGAGAAGTCAAATCGATTCCTTTGAGGTATTTATTTTTTAACACCAAATTCCACTGTCCTTCTCTGAAAAGACCCCTCCAACAAGACTTGGCAGCTAAAGACAAAGCAAACCAATTAATATTACGAATACCCCATCCGCCATTTTCCTTTGGCATAGCAATATTTTTCCGTTTGGCTAAGTGGAAGCTGATTGATTTTCTAGCACCTCTCCAAATAAAGTTTGTGATGAGCTGTTGAATCCTATGCAGGATGGAGGATGGAATTTTAACAAGACTGAGCCAATACAAAGGGAGACTTTCCAATATTGATTTTGCTAAGACGAGCCTGTTGCCTAAGGAGAGCCAACGAAAGGACCATTTCCCTATTCTCTTTTCAATTTTTGAATCATCCAATTCCAATCAGCCACTATGTAATTATTGGGCTTAAGAAATAAGCCAAGGTACTTCATACCATCATCTATACTCATAAACTGGATATTAAAATCATGCCACAATTTTACCTCCAAACTTGGATCAATATTCTGAGCTAGGAAGCATGACTTTTGACAGTTAGCCTCCATACCTGAAGCTCGATGGAATTTTCTTAAAATAGATTGAAATGTCATCCAGTCCTTGAAACTTGCATCTCCTAAAATGAGCACATCGTCGACAAAAAACAAATGAGAAATGAAAGTATCAACAACAACTTTAATGCCTTTGAATGAACCTGCTTCCACAACCTTTTTCATTTGTATACTGAGGCATTCAACCACCAGAAGGAACAACAGGGGGGAAAGAGGACACCCCTGCCTCAAACCTCAATAGCTCTTGAAAACATTTGTAGGGAAACCATTAATCAATACTGCCATACCGAGATTAGTTACACAGGCCATAATCCATTGTGTGTAACCTCCCATTTTAGACCGATTTGGATGAGTAACAAACGCAAAAATTGCCAACTCACTTTGTCGTATGCCTTCTTTAAGTCCAACTTAAGAATAATTGAACTTAACTTCTTAAACTTTGCGGTGTGCAAACATTTCTGGGCTATTCCCATGGCATCAAAAATCAATCTATCTTTAAAAAAATCCAAATTTTTCTTGGGAAACACTTGTAGCCAGTTTTTCTTTCATACGGGAGGCTAATGTTTTGGATATCACTTTATAGACAAAGTTACAAAGGTCTATGGGCCTGAAATCATGAAAGGAATCTGGCTTGCTCACCTTAGGAACAAGGGCGAAAAAATTTGCATTGAGTGCACCCGGAATATGACCTGAAACTATGGAATCCTCAACAGCCTTATGAAGATCAACCCCCATAATGTCAAAGAAAGTCTGACATCTGGGCCCATACTTTTTTCTTTAGGCATTTTACTAACAATTTCGTCAATTTCCTCTAAGGTGATTGGCTTCCCTATATCATCGCTCTCATCATCATTGAAGAATCTGGGCACATATTTTAGAACATTAACTGATTACTCGTGTCCTCTGCCTCTAGAGCACTGTATTGGGATTGTAAATGCTTAAAGGAAGTCTCCTTAATCTCCTTATCGATGGATTTGACACTTCCATCCTCATTTTTTATATCCCAAATTGTATTTTGACTTCTTCTTTGAGATGCGAATTTATGGAAGAATCTTGTATTCTTGTCACCCTTGTTCAACCAAATTTCCCTAGTTCTGATCCTCCATGTAGATTCTTTAATTGCAAGAATTTTATCCTTCCTTTGTTTTAGGGCCTTGAGGAGATTGAGTTCATCCTGCTCAAACACCTGTGACAGACATTTTATAAAGAGCTCTAACATTTTTTAATCAATTTGTAGAAGATTTGAATGTAGCTGGTTTTTTTTGTTTGACTGCCACTGAACCACCACTTTTTTTAACTTCCTCAACTTTGCGCACAGTAGGAGAGTAGGTGAACTATCCATCCATTTTTCCATAGAGATCCAAGTAGTCTTGATAAGGGAAGTAAATTCCAGATCAGATCACCAGGTACTATTGAATTGAAGGGTGGAACATCTTTATGGGGAGAATATTCCATTTGTAGACATATCAGGTTATGATATGAAATAGTAGAATTTATAATCCAGGACCTATATTTACAATGATTGTTGAGGATATTCTCATCAATGAGAAACCGATCCAACTGTTTAGATATTCCAGTCACACCAACTCTTCCATTGCACCAAGTCGGAGCCATTTGGATCAGTTGTAAATCCATTAAACTAGATGTAAGAAGAATATTAGTGAAAAAATATGCAAGAGGGTCAATTTTGGCCAAGCTACCCCACACCTCTCGATAAGATAGGGTAAAGTTTAAATCGCCCCCAACTATAAGACCATTTTCTTCCAGAAGACCATAATCCAAAAGGGACTGTTAGAAGCTTTCCCTATATTTATAAGGCGCATAGCAATTCAGAAGTTTAACTTCATCAGAAGAATGCTTGCTTCTTCCCTCCAAATAAATACTTGCAGTAGTTTCAATTGCACACAACTCAACAACTATAGGGTTCCATCCAACTAATAAACCACCCGAATGACCATTTGGATCAATTTCGACATAGTTCCACGATGGTAGACATTGGAGAAAAAAACCTTTAGCCTTATCACCATCCACCAAGGTTTCTTGTAAGAATACAATCTCAGGGTTTGTCTGTTTCAAAAGAATTTTTAGGGATGTTATTTTTGTGGGACCCCCAAACCCACGTAGGTTGAAGGATAAAATGATCATGAGGGAACTATTGAATTTGAGAAGCCTGCTCTAAAGGTCGAAAGAGGAGATCTCTTAGAAATGTGGTTCAGTGAATTAGGAAGACTAGAGTCAAGGGAAAAGGAAGGAACTTGATACTCCATGGATAACTTACCAAAATGAGCCAAGCCACCTTCAACAGCCTCGAGGGGATTCTTTGGAGGTCAGGGACGAGACTTTTTACGAATTGTCACATTGGGTCATGCACCATAGAGTAAAGGCAATGTGGAAGCAAAGGAAATAGATAGAGGGGCGGGCGATAAAGTCTCGACTACCTTGGATTTGCGAGACAGAGAGCAAGTGGCAGGAGGGATGTTGATCACATTATTTGGACAGGTAAGGAATCCCGAGGCCCCGCTTTTGTCGACTAGTGGAATAGTTGGGCACTCAGGGGCCTCAAAGGAAGGGGAAGAGTCAATTAAACTTGTTTCGGATTGTCCTAGACCATCCACAACTGACTTGTAGTTACGCTCATCAGTGGTTGGATAGTCAGTGGAAAGATCCCTACCAGAGGGGGAAACAAGATGTGTGTCGCCTGGTGGCCTACGTGGACGAAGTTCAACTCCCAAACCCTCAAAGACAGAGTCGGGACGACCCTCCGGGTCATTAAATTTTCTCATAAGGATGTCCCAAAAATCATCAAAGATCTCGAGAACCCATTCCTCATTAGTATGTAGGTATTCTATCTCATCGACTAAAAGCTTTGAAAAAAATGAAGGAAAGAAACGATTCATCTTACCCAGGAAAGATTCTTTATCGAAAGGCACTTAGCGGGGTGAGTCTGCTTGTCTATCATTATCGTCTTTTTTCTCTGGATCAAGACCATGCTCCAAAAGTGATGGACACTTCGCTTTCAGATGTCCTGGTTGCCAACAGGAGTAACAACGAAAAGGCTCCTTCCAATAATCAACATGTTGATGAATGAAGAAATCATCAATATGAATATCTATAAAATCTAGTAATCCCCTATCAAGATCAAATTCCACCAAGACCCAAGTGAGCCGCTTATTGCACCAATGGAGCGACTCACTATCAAAATATATAAAATTCCGAATCAAACTAGCAACGGCTTCAAAGATATTTGTAGACCATAATTCGATAGGAAAATCAGGAAGCAACATCCAAAGGAACCTCTTCGAAAAAACTTCAGATAGGGTATTAAAACTAGGGTACCACCTTTTGAGCATTAATATGCCCCTACCAATAATCCAAGGAAAGATCAACACTTTCAGCAAATCCCCCTCGGACGGGAAATGGAATACCAACCAGTGGTTGGATAGAAGACTAAACCTCAAACAATACCCAACCAAGGGTTTCCATAAACGAAGCACCCAGTCGGCGAGTTGAGCCTTATTCATTCTGGTGTAAAAGAAGTTACCTACTAAATCTTTCTTTGATAAGCTCGCAACTCGATTCATAGATACATCTCTCCCGAGAATACACTGTGAGATGGACTCCCCAACCTTCAAACTCTTATGTTTGCGATGGAGACGAGCTACACTACCGGATGAACGATTGTGCCTAGAACCAGTTGCTTGCTCAATAAATTTTCCCACAGACAAAACTGTCGAAGAATGACCGAGGGGAAGGTTTGGAGGAGATTTTAGTAAAGGTGCAGAGCAGCCAGCCTGAGGAGATTATCCCACACGCTTATTCTTGCAAAGGATTGTGTTCGTCACGTGGCCAGATCCAACAATGCCTCCACTTTGCGTCACGATTGCCACCTGTTGCACTAGATCTACAGGACAACTTTGGTGGGGGACGCCTGTCGCATTACCGCAGGAGACCTGGGGAAGGAAATCATACATAAGCTTATATGTGTCATCGAATAAGAACAACCCTTCGTTGGCCCATAAGGCGTCCTCATCCTCCCACTAGGTGTCGACAGGATTTGCCATCGTGTCCCCAAACCTCTGATAGCAATCCTACGCACACTTATGAGGCGTGACCGAGACTCCGCGTCAAGCCCACAAGGCCTCCCCACTGCGGAAACCCCAAGGCCTATACCTACCATACTGCGGAAAATTCTCACTCGACTATCAACACAGTAAACACCTTATTTGTAAGTTCTTCACCAAAGAAATATTTAAAAAGTTATGGGGAATCATGTAAACGTATATTACAATAATAATAATAATAATCTATTTTTAAGGTCACGGCTAAGCCACACCAAATTGGTGTATGAAACCCCCTTGTTTGTGGGACAAGGGACCCCCTCCGCCCAACGATTTGACTGGTAAAGTCTACAGAGGTATACATACCCTACCCCCTTCTGGATTTGAACTTGTGACCTCTTAGAAGGAAACACATGTTCTTAACCATTAGGCCCACTCAAAGTGTCAATCATATCGTAAATCAACAAGTCTATTAAATACTTTGAATTAGATGTTAGATATCCTCAATAGACGGTGAAAAATATTTACCCATAAAAGTAGACGAGGAACTCAAAGAATTTAAACTCTATGACAAGATCATGCATAGATGTTTTAAAATCCCATATGCTCCTTTTTCTATTCTCTTACAACGTGGACGGTACATTTTCTATTGTGTTACATAAAGGATACAGTGCACCTACAACCTTGGACCATGTACACGTGACACATAAAGGATGCAATGCACCTACAACCTTGGACCATCTACACGTGCATGACCTACTTTGGGGAACGAATAACTTCTATTTTTTCCTTTAAACCTACATCCATCATTTTATATCGCCTATGGACCTCGTGATTAACACCATTTCGACATTCTTTTCAATTTTTAACATCTCTTCAATATAAAAGCCATTGCAAACCCTTATGAACAATGCTTGTAGACACTATGAACCCTAGGGAAAATGCCGCGTGTAACCCATAAAACCCAGTATCTCAAAGATTGTGTAGGCGTGTCTTCCCCTGAGGCACCGCCTTTTTTTTTTTAATGTTTTGATCCTTGCAATGCACATATTTATAAATACGATACTAACCTAACTTTAAATATTTTCTAATGGCTTTTGAGCCCAGTCTCACATTTCTCCCCATATATATACGTTGTCTTGTCCCCAACTTCATCCAACGCATTCTTTTAGGGTTTAAGTAAAAATGGGCGACTACGATTACGACGGCTGTTTCTATGGTAAGCGAAGGCCCATCCCTCGCAGAGGGCAGGTGAAGGCCGCCATTGCCGCTTCTCTTGCACGCTCTGTCGCTTCGGTCGCCTCAGGATTAACGTCTACTGTGAAGAAATCTCTCTCGCGTCGCAGATCGGCATCGTTCGGTATCAGGTCGGATGCTGCTTCTTCTTTCACTAACCATTCTTTCTCGACCCACAGTCAGGCCAGTGGAACGTGCTGGGATGCCGAAGATTATGTTGAAGACACCACTGATACAAACACTGTTGGTCATCTCAGGATTTGCAATGATTGTATATAATCCAAACTTCTGTCCATATATGTGTGTTTTTTTTTCTCTGTGGCAAAAACAATGCATACACACTATGGTTGGGAACTTCTTGTTATTATTGTAAATATCATAGTATTTGTCGACAAGCAGGACTTTGTACCAATATTGTCAAACGTGTATATCATTCTCTACTGTAAATTGGAAGGTGTTTCTTTTTCTAACTGTGCATTGAAAAGAAAAAAGAAAATAT
>JASDQU010585984.1:51729-67476 GCA_032191745.1 Picea mariana | reverse complement strand
CTCTCGCGTCGCAGATCGGCATCGTTCGGTATCAGGTCGGATGCTGCTTCTTCTTTCACTAACCATTCTTTCTCGACCCACAGTCAGGCCAGTGGAACGTGCTGGGATGCCGAAGATTATGTTGAAGACACCACTGATACAAACACTGTTGGTCATCTCAGGATTTGCGATTTGCAATGATTGAATATAATCCAAACTTCTGTCCATATATGTGCGTTTTTTTTTCTCTGTGGCCAAAACAATGCATACACACTATGGTTGGGAACTTCTTGTTATTATTGTAAATATCATAGTATTTGTCGACAAGCAGGACTTTGTACCAATATTGTCAAACGTGTATATCATTCTCTACTGTAAATTGGAAGGTGTTTCTTTTTCTAACTGTGCATTGAAAAGAAAAAAGAAAATATATTGTTATTAGTGGTTTTGAGCTCATCTTTTTAATGGAAGCCATTATGCATTTTACCTGCATTTCAAAGGTCGAGTTCATAAGCAACATCCCCAGCCTTATGGGGTATAGGGCTCGAAATTGTTTGTATGGATGGAGACGAACCAAATACCAATTATCAACCTGAAGTCACCACTACAACCTGATCGAGTTGTTTCATTCAATGTAAGGCTAACTGTGGCTTCTCTTTAAAACTTTCTAACATGTTCCTGTGTTTCTGGAAGGGTGTCCCTACATTTATTTCTTGAAGGGTATCCAATCTCGTATTGAGAGCGGTTCACATCCATAGGAAGTCTTGAACACAGACATTTCTTGAAAACTGTTCACTATCTCATAATGAGAACGGTTCATATCAATATGGAACCTTGAACTGATGTGTCATATTACATTTACATTTATACCCACTTGGCAGGATTATTTAATGTGAAGATACATAAATGCCTTTATGAAATTTGTTTATCCATTTTTCTTTGCAGTAATGAAATTTGTTTATCTATTTTTCTTTGCAGTAACACCAGCCCCAGCCTACGTGAAAGGATGTTTTAATCAATAAAAAGTTTTGCATCGAAGATTCCATTCATTTGTGAGTGGTAGGAGCAACCCCTGCAACTCGAAAACCATCCAGTAGTTGTGGACCTACTATTGTTAGTGGCAACTCATAAACCTAAAGAAGCAAACATCCGGCATATGTGGACATAATAGTTTGATTGAATGGAGAAGAAATGTGGTCTCATGGGATGTTCAATCCACCGTAACAAAGAATCCAAACTTTTTGTATGAGTCGCAGATACACTCAATTAAAACATTTTAAAAAATAATATCAGAAGAAGCAAGCATTTAATTAATATTTTCAAAGTTGAGTTATATATATATATATATATGGGGGGGTTATTTATATATATACACTTATATATGGAAATTTTGTAGTTTATTTTTTTACAAAATATTTAGAAGAATAGCTAGTAACATAACGAATCTTAATCATTAGGGGTGTAGATTGATTTGCAAGTGCAGTGTAAATGGAAGGAAATATGTCAAAAGGAGGTCTGAAGTTCGATTATCACCGGATTTACTAATGCCCCACGATTATGCCAATACAAAAAAACATCTAGTTAATAAGATAACTAATGAAATAGAGATTCAAAAAATTAAGACAAGTGACTATTTATCCTAGTTTTGTTATGGGGTTATAGGTACTTCTTTTAATCTTAATGTCGGTGTCTATTGACACTATGGTCTTTGTTTTCTAGGGCCATCAAAGCTTACATTTATACAATGTCCATACTTTGTAACACTCATTTGTGTGCAAATTTCTCTTTGGGGTTGTCTTAAATTTTTGGCATTTATAATTTTCTATAGTATACGATCCTTTTCCACATTGCATAACACATGTCTACATGTGTTACTTGGATGTGAAGTGGGGATACTATTTTCTTGTTTAGGTTCCTCTATTTTCTAAGTGTGCCTTCTCTCTTGTGTAAATAGGTAACATGGGCCCATAGGAGATAGGAAAATATAAAATGGTGTGATTTTATAAATTTTCAAACATACACCATGAGGAAATAACACCTACTTTCTTCAAATATCTTTTCTAGCTTGATCAACCATCCCTATCCCAACACCAAGCAACACTTTCATTTGTGGCTTTCATTCTTACAAACCATTGCTTGCATTAATCCCCTGGCAATTGAACCCTACCCAAATTATCTTATTTTTTTGTAAACTACACCAACACAATTTGAATATCCTCTTTCTCAAAGATTTTTTTTTTCAAACATTACCTAAATTCTTGCTCTTCTTTTTCATATTCATAGCACTCTCCATTGGGTAGTATCAGAGTGGATGGATCATCATCCTGGGAAGAAAATGGACTCCATCTATATAATAATATCTTACACATATTGTTGCAAAAACATGTATCATTGCTTCAAAAATGGCAGTCAGCCACGATGGGGGAGTGTGGGAGAAGAAGTTTGGTATTATATTTTAGTGAATATATTAACATTTTAGGATCTTCAGTCACCCTCTTGGGTAGCCATGGATTCCCTTGAGTAGATGGACTCTCCACCATCACATAACCACTTGCCCTATTAAGCAATGATAATAGGAGATGGTTCCAGGACCACAAAGAACCAAGAAGTAGTCTGAACAAAAATTAGTTGGATGTATAGTGAAATCAAAAGAGAATCTCATGTATGAAGTAGTCTCTCAAATAATAGGGACATATATCTAGTATATGTAACATCACACTCTCATCTATGAGTTTGTTGGCCTTTGGCTATCTAAGGTAGCACTCAAATGGTGGATTTAATCTCACTGGAAGGTTAACGGGGTTATCAAGTTGGAGCTAGGAATAAATGGATTCTTCACAACAATTTTAACCAATACAATGGATAAAGAAGCGATTTTTTTGAAAAATATCCATACTTCTTCAACTTGGAGGGCCTTCATTTTTGTTAGTGCATGGAAAAGTTAACGTCAAAAGAAGAATATTTTTTCGAATCTTAGATTTTGATATGAATATATTATCTATCACATAATTTTGGGAAGAGGAAACCCAAGCTAGAATTAGAAATTCTCTTATGAACTATGTCAAGTTCTAAAAAATTACAAGAAAATGTAATTAGACATATTATGAGTGGGCCCAATAATTAAGAAAATGTGTTTTCTCCTTGGATATCATAGGTTCTAATCAGATGGGGACATGATGAGAGGGAGGGTTTAGGAAATGTACACATTCGCAAACTATGTAGCCAAATCATTGTGTAGAGGGTGTACCTTGTCCTATAAACAATGAGGTCTTCTATATGTCAATTTAACCTATGGCTAGGTTGTCACCTTAAATTATATTATTATTATGATTATTATCTAGGAACAAACCCTATATTATGAACATGTTCATTTTTTGTGTAGGATGTGTCATCATCATGGCCATCTATGTAGAGATCATTGTAGGAGTAAAGCATTGAGAAAGGGTTCAAAATAATCAATAAAGGACAAAGATGGATTTACCCAAATCCAAGGGAACATAAAATCATCATGTAAAATGCAAATCCGATGGTCTAAGAACAACTAAAAATATCCAACCAATTTGAAGCCTTGAAAATGTATAACAATAACAAATAGGAAAAGAGAAAACAATCAACTAGTATTAAAGATACTAGTGCCCACAAGAATAATGAAAATCACTCAACATAAGAGACACAAGAATCAACTAAGTAAAAATTGTTGGGTAGGAATAACTTTATGGAAAAAGACATGATATAGTATAAGTTAAGAAAAATAAGGAAAGCAACAACCAAAACTGTAAAAAAACATGTAAGGGGAAGATCAAGTCATAAGAGATACAAGAATCAACTAAGTAGTTTTTTTAAGGTAGGAATAACTTTATGCAAGAAGATATGATATAGCATAAGTGAATAAAGACAAGGGAAGCAACAACCAAAACTATAAAAAACATGTAAGGGAAAGATCAATTTTTAAAGGAGAGTGAGATAAACATGCAAGAAAAAACGTCTACCGCAAAGTATTTCAAAGATAAGGAAATGAAGGAGATAGATATAATGCAATTGAAAACCAAATACGGTAAGGAGTCTAGTGTAAATGATAGTGCAAAAGCACACTTATTAATACTCTATAGAGATGATACAAATAGAGGGATACTTATTAATATTCTATGGAGAGATGGAGGGAGAGTGAATAATTAAGAAGGAAAAATAGATCAACAACATCTCTTAGGCATTAAAACATCTCTTAGGCATTAAAACGGACAACTTAAAAACAACAACATAATAATAAGGATAAGATAAAATTAAAATACCAATTTTATCGAAAAAAAAAAATACAATTTATTAAAAAAAAAATCAGGATTGTCAAATTTTGTTCCAATATATATTTCAAGGTAACCAACTCATGATTGGCAATCACGTATTGAGCATTGGTTCCTAGGGAAAGAGGAACCATTTTTATGCTAAAGAATCCTTCCTAAATACCTGAGCTCTCATGGGGTTTGAAACGAATTTGCTCTCTAGATTATTAGAGGAGATTTCATTCTTATTAGATCTCTAGCAAAGAAGAAAGGAGTCTTGTGTTGGTAGAACCCCGCCTTTTAGTTTTTTAACTCTATTTTTAACCTAGACATGTTGGTAGAAATGGCATCCACTTGGTGATATTTACAGTGTAGTTTTTTAACTCTATTTTTAACCTAGACATGTTGGTAGAAATGGCATCCACTTGGTGATATTTACAGTGAAAACTTCATGAAGAAGGAGGATTCGATATTTTTTTTTTATCAAAACATTTTGTGAGTGGTTAATATGAGTTAAACAATAAGGTTTTTTTAAGGGCAGGGTTAAATTATAGGACATTGCTCTTATAGAGAAGGCATTTGCTTAAATAAAAAATTTACCTTCCAAGTTTGAAATAATGTAGTTAAATGATTCAAAGAACAAGTGGTTAATGGTGGAAAGGACTTTAGGTATCCCTAATATTTAAATTTCAATGTAATTTAGAATCCTAAAGAAGTGGAATAAGATGGGAATACAAACACATTTGGAAATAATTTTTTTGGAAAAAGAATCTTTATAATTGAAGATAAGAAATGTAAAGTATAATTCTTTAGGGGATGATGGAGGAAGAAGAAAGAAAAGAGGGGAAATAAATCAAGAAAATGAATTATAAGGATGGTAAGAAGAAAATTTTTGGTTAATTGATAATAAAATGGCTCAATGAGGGTGATAGGAAGATTGTCTTTTTCCATAAAATCACCTTAAAACATATAAATTGCAATAGAATATTCAACATTATGAATGAGGAAATAAATACCTTTTGAAGAATTGGGAGGAGATAGCCCAACAACTTAAGTCCTTTAGTATTAAATTAATATAACCCTCTTAGATAAGAAATAAGTGATTATAAAAATGATCTAAAATGTTTCCTCTCTAGTTACTCGTGATCATCATTAAGTGCTCATGAGGGATGTCACTGAGAAAGAGGTGTAGAAAACAATGGTAGAACTTGTTAGGATATTTAGACACTTAGGAGTTAGTTAAGATCTACTTGGTCTAATGTGTCGTTAGGTAAAAGTGTGTTTCTTTAGTATGCATTAGTATGCATTTGTAGTTAGGAAATCCGACGGTCACGATATGTTCTTGACATAAAGTGATCTGACGGTTCATATTCTCATCGATCTTAATGACCATTGATTTGTGGTTTAACACCTGATTGGTCCATGATCTCTATTTAAAGAGCATGGAGGGTCATTTGTCAATGATCGATTGTGAGAAAATATCTTGTAAAATCTCTTTGTAATCTTTTTCTTTTGCATTAATAAACTGCTCCAAGTGGTCACGTTGGCTAGGGTCGTGGATGTTTCCTCGTAGGGGTTTTACCACGTGAAAACATTGGTGTGTTGATCCTTGATCTGATTATGTGAGTGGTTACTAAATGTGTTCTTCCTCTGTTAGAATAGATGTGTTGTCGAACATGGTATCAGAGCCTACTTGAAGACCCGCTCCTGTTGTAGATCGAGATCGTGAAGTCGATTGCGTCATCTCCATTTTCTGTCATTTCCGTACTTTTTTGGGCTAAGAGGAATTTTACATTACGTTTGGAGTGCTCGTTTCAGTCGGGAACACTTTTTCGTTTCACTCGAAAAGGTTTCTATTTTCCCAAGATACAGTCATTTCAATTAGATCCGGAGGTATAAATCCTGAATACGCATTTTTTAAATTTTTGCAGAATATCATTTTGGTTTTATTTTGGTTTTGTATTATTTATTTCTGGGTTGCTACTCTTTTAGATCTGTGTATGTTCTTTTCCCCACGCCTTGTGCGATCTCTAAAAAGCAAAAACAAATAGGAAAAGGTGCATATTTCGGGTAAGCTAACCGAGATCTAACCCTTGTTTTCATCGAGAAGAGAATTTTTTTTCTTGTGTGAAAAGAGTTTTTTTTAACACGCTCTCCAAGGCTGTCTTCAACAACAACAACAAAATCCTCTTCCTAAAAAAACAATATGTTTTGCTAGACCATTTGGTTAAAAGTTGCCTTATTAAGTAAGAGGTCTTGAGTTCAAGTCTCTCTTTTGTTATTTTTTTTGAAAAAGTTCATGCTAAAATTGTAAAGTGTATTTCAATTCAAGTATAAAAGTGAATCCCTATAAGTAGCTTTAATATTTTATTTTAGAGTTATTTATTTTGCATGCAGGTTTTCTTTTATAAAGTAACTTCATTGTAAAAGTGACCCCACTTCTCTTTATAAAAGTGGGTCACTTCATAAAGAAACTTGCACTATCACGTGGTCCTTTGGTTACCGTTTATGTCTTTTTTTAAAAGGCCATAACTCTCACATCCGAAGTCCGTTTTCAGTGCCATTTTTTTTTCAACCGCATAACTTTTCGAGATATTTCCATCAAGATTATCAGTTTCAGTTTTTAAATCCATATTATCTGTAGATTTAATATGGCTTCTACAAGTCCCTGGATGGGGTGATAGGACGGGCGATGCAGCCACGTGGAAATGAGTTAGGATGTGGTGGCATGATGCCTACCACCTCGCATCACCCGCTCAATAACTCGGTTTAATGTTGCACAGGCGCACTCAACAGCTGGACCCTCTCGCACAAGGCAAGGGTACCAGCATTATCTCTCAGGTTTTAATGGCGGATTTGATCGTTGTGGTTATGTTAATTGGTATGAGGTTCAGGCTCATTATGCGAATTGGGACTCCTAGTCGCAGAGCGCTTCCGAGAACCTCCGTCTCGCAAAAGCTCCGGTAGCGCTGCTCGGGTTCTCTCATCCCTCTGGTGCTGTCGCTCCTCCAGGTCACCCCGATTATCCTCAGCAGCATTTCGACTTCAATTGACCGCTCAGAGCTCAGCCATCGAACCCTCATCATGCAAAGAATTCGGGGGATACCGCGACGAGGAGCGGCGTGGTATACTGCAGAATCGAGAAGAAAGAGAAAAGCAGCATTTGAAAAGGCCATGGCGATAGCTACCAGAAGGCGAAGAGCAAAACCTCGTACACCTCCAATGGCGGTTGTTGAAGAGGAAATTATGGAAGGTGGCCTGGCAAGCCCTCCAGAACACACTTTATTTATGGTCCCGGAGAACTGGAACCCCTGCTCGACATTTGGCTTGATTGGAACTCAACAGGCGGCAAGTGGCATGCGCACTCAAGGCGACAGCAGCACAGAAAGGCCTTACTCTCCATGCTAGGTGGAGGAAGAAGTGCCTCCCGATGCCACCAGAGGAGCAGCGGGGTATCAGAAGCAAGGCGCAGACATGGAGCAGCCACCTTTGGTCGACGCGAGCTACATCAACCTCATCTTCGATATGAGGAACTTGATAGAAGATCATAACTTTCACATGGCAAGGCTGGAGCAGAGGCTCGACATGTTCTATGCAGCACACTCCCGGGCCACGCCGAAGAAGCAATGCCCGACCTGTGCCCGACCTTACGCATTCCCAGCACGCTGGAGGCACACTGCGGTCGACGAAACTCATCCTGGCTCCGAGGTTTTCTGATGCTCTTACATAGACTCTGCTTGTGGTTTTGTTTCAAAGGTCTATGTAATAGAACAGCTAGTTTTTTATATTTCATAGCTCTAGATGGAAAAACCAGTCTACTACTAACGCCTGCTAATCCCGGTTTCCTACGGGCGGGAAATAGCAGTGCGACTTTTGTTAACTTATGCTTATTTTGCAACAATGGTGACACCTGAACATGGATGCCCAACTGTTCTGGTTTCCTGCTCAGGCAGGCCAACTGGCATCACCATAAGCTCTGTATTTTTTCAATGATAATATAATAGGCTCCAACCCTTTTTTACTTAAAAAAAAAAAAATATGGCTTCTACAAGTAATCTCTTTCTTACTAGCACCAACTACTTCCAATGGAAATCTCATATGGAAGATTTATTAAGAAGTAAAGGCTTGTACCAGATTACCTTAGGAAAGGAAAAAACACCCAATAACGATGATAAGAAAGTCAAGTGGGCTAATAGGAGTGACGAAGCACGTGGACTAATCGGAATGTCTATCTCTCCTGATTTAAGGCTCCACTTTAAAGAAATTGATTTCCCTGAAGAAGCTTGGGAAAATATTGAATCTGTGTTTGATAAACTCAATATTATTCGAGCACAACAGTTAGAAAATCAAGTACTGACCTTAATTCCAAGTGATTTTTCTTTCCTTGGAGACTATCTATCTAAGTTTAAAACACTCAGAATTTTATGTGAAGAATGTGAGATAAAAATGGAGGAAGAGCATTGCATCTATCTTATTTTTTCTAAGCTAGGTAGTGCATATTATGTGTTTGTATCTACATTTTATGCCATGAGAGAGGCTCTAAGGAAATCTTGTCAAAAAACCACTCTTGAGTCCTTTTGTGTTGCTTTGATTGGTGATCAACATTGTAGGTACCTCCAACAAAGCCTTAGTTTCCAAGCAGAAAGATAAACCCAAGTATCCCAAGAAGCAACATCCTTGCTACAACAACAAGAAAAATAAGGATCCCAAACCCGCTCAGACAACTTCAACTCCTAATGGTGAAAAAAGATCAAAATATGAAAGTAAGAAGTCTGACAAACATTGCAACTGTTGTGATAAAGATGGTCATGATGAGTCCAAATGTTTCAAGAAGATGGCAGCTTTAGAAGTAGTGATGAAGAAGCACAAAATCAATATTGATTCTACTTCTTCTTCTTATTCTCATGGACATGCACTTTCCACTTCTAGTTTCTCCTTCGATACAACTTCTACTTCTTCTTTTGATGAGTGGCTTATTGATTCTATAGCGTATTATCATATGGCTAAGGATAAATACATATTTTCTGCTCTAAATGAATGTAACACCAAGAAAATATTTATTAGTGATGATAGATCTCTTAGTGTTGTAGGATCTGGAACAATTCAAGTAGATAATGGTCATTTCAATGATGTATTATGTATTCCAAGTCTTTCTTGTAACATTCTATCAGTATATCAAATCACTCATTCAAGTGAAGGTAAAACCGTAGAGTTTTCACCTCACCAAGTTGTAATCAAGGAGCTAAAAGATCCTAAGCATGTTCTTGCAACTGGAATTGTTGATGATATTACCAGGTTGTACAAGTTTGACAACTTTGGGTCATCATCTTTTTCACCAGCTTTTGTTGCTCATAGCGATGACTTGAACAAACTTTGGCATGAGCGGTTTGGTCATCTAAACTATTGCTTATTGCAACGACTATGTAATGAACATATGGCGATTGGTCTTCCTCTTGTTTCATCCAGAGATGGCGTTTGTGTCGGTTATGTTCTCGGAAAACATCATTGGGACAATGTTGACAAACATGCCTCTTGGCATGCCTCAGGCCCTTTGCAACTTGTTCACAGTGATTTGTGTGGTCCACTTTCTTCTTCTTCTTTTCCTGGGTGCAAATATTTCTTAACTTTCATTGATGATTTTTCCAAACGTACTTGGGTTTACGTCTTAAAACTTAAGAGCAATTTTTTGGCCTACAAGGTCCTTGTAGAAAAGAAATCTGGACATCAAATTCAAAAGTTAAGAACAGATAATGGAGGCGAATATGTGAATAATAATTTTACAAGTTACTTCACTACAGAGGACATCCAAATGCAACACTCTGTTCCATATACACCACAACAAAATGGTGTTGTTCAGAGAAAGAATGACACATTAAAAGAAATGGCTAATTCTATGATCCAATCTAAGGGATTAAGTCTAAAGTATTGGGTGGAAGAAATGAATTGTGATTACATAGTCAATCGCACTCCCACAAAGGCTTTTAAAAATATAACACTGGAAGAAGATTGGACTAAAATTAAACCAGATGTAAGTCACTTCCATGTATTTGGCAGTATAGCATGGGCTCACATTCATGATGAGAAAAGGAAAGCATTTTAGCCTAAAAGTGAGAAGTGTATATTTGTTGGTTATTCTGAAGATGTCAAAGGTTATAGACTTCTTCAACCACATTGTAATGAAATTATTATTAGAATAGATGTTAAATTTGATGAAAATATGTTGGCTTGCGAGCCTAATTCAACGATTGTGCCTTCTTCGGCCTGTGAGCCATCTTCGATGTTTGTGCTTTATTCTATTCATATTCTGATTTCTTCTTAAGATGATGACAGTGAGGGTGAAAATACACCTCTGCCTGCCCACCTTCCTCCAGATGATTCCTTTGAACCTAAACCAACACAAGTTCCACCACTTCCTAGATGCCTGCATTCAACACGAGAAGCAGTTGGTGGTCTTGTCAGTGATCCTTCATATCAGCTTCGAACACGTTCATAGTGTTAGAATATTGGATATGTTTATTTAACCATAGAAAATATAGAAAATTGTCACCCAACCATAGGCACTAATGCCACCCTCGAGCACCTTGACCTTGATAGAAAGAATAATTTCTGCCAACAAGTCAATATCCAACCAAGGATAATGCACCAAGCAAATATAACCAAAACTAATCAGAGAGTCCAACCCAGAAAAACCGAAAATGCAGATTACAGAACTGTCGGCAGCAACTGCTCCCAAGACTTGCGCACAAAATGGCCTTCTGCAGTGCACACAAGTGTACTTCTACAATTCTGAGAATTCTGGCTAAAATGAAGAAAGGACTCCTATATTTATACTGATTCTGTGAGACTGTCTAGGCCGACTTCTCATTCTGGGTGCTAATTACTTAGTATATAATATTTCCTTTAGTCGACTTCTCTTCTAGGGTTATATCCAAATCCTTTCTTGCTTCTGGAATATTCCAATCTTGTCAAAGGTCACAAATGGAGGTTAATACCTCCTGCAGCTACCATAATATCAACACTCCCTCCTAGCTAGGGAGGTATAACAGATAATGGTCTTGAACACAAACGAACCATTCAATCGGTAGCATCATTATAGCCACACAGGTTAATCAAATCACTAGCACCATCATCATTATCCAACTAGATAATCTTCATGACAACTAGTACAATGTCAACTGATAGAACACAAATGTGTCTATCCATAGTAGTACACAACTAATCAATATGTGACACATAGTCACAACCAGTGGAACATATCCACCATAATAGTATACCTCTACTGTCTAGAGACATACAATCTCCATAGAAATCATATCATTTGATATCAACCTGCACAAAAACAATATCATGACATAACTGAGTCATATGGGCCATTCTTCCACTCACATCTGTGAGATCTGGAAGAGCATCTACCCTGAGAGAGAAAACACCAACGATGGGCTATCTTGACTATTCTTCTCAAGCATAAAAGAATAATTGTCATGATTTCTGAGCCTGTACCATTCACCTATCTGGGCCATTCCTCTGGCACTAAACAAAGTGCAACCTAGAGAGAATGAGTCCACCCTAGGGAATGTTTGTCCTGGTTGTTGAACCTGGACCATTCACCTATCTGGGTCATTCCTTCGACACTAAACAAAGTGCAACCTGGAGAGAATGAATCTGGCCTAGGGAATGACTATCTGAACAATTTGCTAAGAAAATGACTGTCCTGCACCAACCTCCAAATGGACCATTCTTCAAAACTGCTCACAACTGTGAGATTTGAAAGAATGATTGTCTGGCGAGGCAAACCAGTCTTCTTGACCACTACTGAGATTGATTGTCAAGAAGAAAGACTGTCCTAGACCATTCCCCCACACTGGCCACAAGGGGAATCGTTGTCTATGGTACATCAACAATCCATCGAACCATTTTCATTACGAAAATGACCATTCAATCTGGACCATTTTCCGAACTAGAAAATGCCTGTCCGTAAAAAATCTCAAACCACTTTCTAAACTAGAAAGGAACTACCCATCCTAGACCATTTTTCAAAGATGAAAAATGACTGCCCATAAATCAATGATATATCATTGCTCCCTCCCAACCTCGAGAGCCATCTCTTCCCTTTCAGCTAAGGGAGTTATTTCCATTATCCCCAATTTGTCTCGTAAGTATGCAAACTTTATTTTGGACAGAGGCTTTGTCAAGATATTTGTTGTCTGCTCATCTATGGGGATACATTGGAGCTTCACTTCTCCTTCTTGGACTTTATCTCTAATAAAGTAGTATTTGATCTCAATGTGTTTCGACCATTCATGAAACACTGGGTATTCTGATAACCTTATACAACTTCGATTGTCACAATGTATTATGGTCGAATCTAGAACCTGATCAAATAATCCAGAAATCAGCTTTCTCATCCATACTGATTTTGTACATGCATCACATGCTATGATATATTTTTCTTCTGCTATGTTGAGTGCGACAGACTTCTATTTCATACTACCCCAAGATATCATAGCGAAGCCCAAGCTGAAACACATCCATGAAGTACTCCTTGTGTCTTCTGCACTTCCTGCCCAATCTAAATCTATGTATCCATGAAGATGTATATCATTGGATGCAGTATATCTTAAACCATAGTTTAGTGTCCCACGAATATATCTTAGAACATGCTTTGTAGCTATCCAATGCTCATGTATGGGTTCCACCTAGAACTGGCTTAGTGTGTTTACAACAAAGCAAATATATGGCCGAGTATTTACTAAATACATCAATGACCCAATCAATTGTCGATATAGGGACAGGTCTACTGGATCAGAATCTGAGTATCTTACTTTTTTTATATTTGTGGTCATAGGAGTGTCCATGGATTTGCAATCCATCATTCCAAACTTCTAAAGAATCTTTACTGCATACTTTCCTTGTCCAAGGAATACTTCACCATGCTTCTGCCATACTTCTAGTCCCAAGTAATAATGCATGAGACCAAGATCCTTCATATCAAACTTAGAAGCTAGTTCCTTTTTACACTGGATGATGAGAGAGTCTTCACCTATCAAGAATAAATCATCGACATATAGCAGTAGAATCACAGGTGCATTGTTTACGACTTTGTAGTAAATATTTGGATCTGCATGACTCTTGGAGAAACTAAGTCTCATTAGGTAGTTGTCTATTCTGGCATACCAATCTCTTGGAGCTTGCCTGAGTCCATATAAATCTTTCTTTAGTCTGCAAACATGAGTGTCTCTGGAATGTACTTCAAATCCTTGAGGTTGTTCAATGTATACTTCTTCTTCGATTTCCCCAGAGGAAAGTTGTTTTTACATCAATCTAATGTAAACTCCATCCCATGGAAGCAACAAGAGACATAATGGCTCTAATAGAAGTATATCTGGCAACATGAGTGAATGTTTCATCATAGTCTTCTCCCTCCTTCTAGGAGAACCCTCTAGCTACAGACCTTGCTTTATATTTTTCTACGCTTCCATCAGCTGCATGTTTTATCTTATAGACCCATTTTGAAGTTACTACCGATTTTTCTTTAGGTCTAGGCACAATTTCCCATACATCATTTTTCATGATGGACCGATGTTCTTCTGTCATGGCTTATTTATTTTGTTTCTTCTGAGCTGCCTCTTCAAACATGGTGGGTTCTTCATCTAGAAGCTTTGTCATACATGCTGCATAGTTGGAGAATCTCTTGGGCTTCTTTCTTTTTCTGAAGTTCCCACTTGGGGCTTTGAGTCTTTATGCTTCTTGTAGGGTAGCTTCAAGCCAAGCTAGTCATTTCTTGGTTTTGGGTACAATGTTTGAATCAATAGTCTCACATGGTTGCATTGGATGATCGATTTGTTATGTTTCTTAATGCTGACTTTCAAGAAGACATGTGATTTATTCAATAGGCTCTTCATACTCTTCTTCTTCTATAGTTTCTTCTATGAATTTATTGAAAGCCATCTTTTCATTGAAAGTTAGGTCTCTACTGACTTCAATCTTATGTTGTTCCGGGATATAGATTCTATAGGACTTGGATGATTCATTGTATCCCATGAATATTCCCTTCTTTCCTAAGGGTTCTAACTTTTATCCTTGGGAATGTGAAAGTAAACAGGACATCCAAAGGTTCTTAAGTGTTCCACATTAGGTTTCTTTCCTGAGAAGGCTTCTTCTGGAGCCATATCCTTCAATATGTGGTGAGGACTTATGTTCTGAACATATATTGTTGTCATGGTCATTTCTCCCCATAGATACATAGATACACCTTGATCATTGAATAGTGCCTTCACAATTTCTTCAATAGATATGTTCTTCCTTTCTGCTACACCATTTTGTTGAGGATTATGAGGAAAAATTAGCTCCATCCTAATCCCTTCCAATTTGAAAAAGGAAACAAATTCCTTGGATGTATATTCTCCTCCATTATCTTCTCTCAGGGTCATGATTTTCTTGTTTGTGAGGTTCTCTATCTCTGCTTTGAATTATTGAAACTTGTTGAATACCTCGTCCTTTGTCTTAAAGATATATAACCAAATATTTATTGAGTAATCATCTATGAATATTACATAGTAAAGAGAACCTCCTAGATATTTGACTGGCATCGGACCGCAAAAATCTGAATGTATTAGATCTAGAATTTCCTTAGATCTACTATTGTTGCTTGACAATGGTTTCTTAACATTCTTACCAAGAGCACATCCTTTGCAAATTCCTTCATGTGTAGACTGTAGTTCTGGTATTCCTTCAACCATCTTTTTGAGGAAGGGTAATGCTTGATAGTTGATATGAGCATACCTTTTATGCCAAATTTCATTGGGATTGACTTCATCATGTACAAGGGATTCATCATTTTGTTCTAGTAGTCTGTATAGTCTTGCTTCACGGGTTCCAATTAATCTAGCATTCTCTATGCTAGAGTTTCTAGGCCAAGATAATACTTTTCCATCTACAAAGGCTATTATGTTTCCTTTCTCTTCTAGGCAAGATATGGATACAAGATTATGTTCTAAACCAAGTACATATAAGACATTTCTCAAATGAACATTGTTACCTATTTTCAATTTGACAGAGGCTTGACCAATTCCTTCGACTAGGTAAGTGTTTTTTTTTCCAAGTTCTACCTTGTACGATGTGTTCTTTTTATTTAGATTGGAGAGTATGGCTTGATCTCCTGTCATATTCCTGGAAGCTTCACTGTCAATTATCCACATGTCATCTTCAAGCATTCTTGTGAGTGTTGAGTAGTGTAGATGATTTGTCTTTTCATTCATGACTTCTGTTGATTGATAACTGGTCAAGCTTTGACCCAAAATTTCAACCTTGATGTTTTTACCTTCTAAGAGTTCCAAGAGGTGCGCTGGACTAAGGCACACTTGAATATATTCTCCTTGAGTAAGGTGTTCCATCATAAGGTGCTAGACAAGGGTTTTAGGGTTTTTGCAATTGGACCTACTAGTAACCCTAGCGACAGTTGTTGAGAAACACTGAGAGGGGGGGGGGTGAA
>JASDQU010585984.1:23668-39608 GCA_032191745.1 Picea mariana | reverse complement strand
AAATCTACATGGAACAACCTCCTGGTTATGTCCAGAATGACTCTAGCCTTGTTTGTCGCCTCAAGAAATCTCTTTATGGTCTCAAGCAAGCTCCCCGAGCTTGGTATGCCAAAATGGATAGCTTTCATATTGCCACTAGATTCTCTAGATGTCATTCTGATCCTAATGTCTATACCAAGAAAGTAGGAAGCCATCTCATCATCCTTGTCCTTTATGTTGATGACCTTATCCTTATTGGTAGTGACTCAAAACTTTTAAACCATGTGAAAACCAGCCTTAAGAAAAAGTTTGAAATGACAGAATTAGGCTTTTTGCACTATTTCCTTGGCCTCCAAGTTTTGCAAACTAATGAAGGAATTTTTCTTTCCCAGTCTAAGTATGCTTGTGACCTTCTTCGTTGCTTTCACATGGACGATTGTAAACCAACCCCTTCTCCCTTCCAGTCTGGAGTCAAACTTTCTGCCACTTGTACTTCTCCTGAAGTTGATGCCACCCTGTATCGTCAGTTAGTTGGTAGCCTCTTATACTTGACTCATACCCATCCTGATCTTTCCTTTGCTGTTGGTATTATTGCCCGATATATGCAAACACCCCATGAAAGTCATTGGAAAGCAGCTAAAAGGATACTTCGCTATGTTCGTGGTACTGTTCAGTTTGGGATACATTACAGTTCAGGGGGGACTCCCTTATTGGTTGGTTTCCCTGATTCAGATTAGGCTGGCGACCCCGATGATCGGAAGTCTACTACAGGTTATGTTTTCAGCCTTGGTTCAGGACCTGTCACTTGGGCCTGTAAGAAACAACAGGCTATTGCACTTTCTTCAGTAGAAGCAGAGTACCGAGCAGCGGTAAATGCAAGTCAGGAAGCCATGTGGCTTCGACAGATCCTTTCAGAGTTTGGATTCCAGCACCAGCATCCGACCAGCCTTTGGTGTGACAATCAAAGTGCCATCAATCTCGCCAAAGACCCAGTTCAACATCAGCGTAGCAAACACATCGAGCACACATGCACTTCATCAGAAAGCTTATTCATGATCAAGTTATTGAAGTGCTCTTTTGCCCTACAGAAGATCAAGTTGCAGACATTTTCACAAAGTCTCTTACAGAAGCGAAGTTTTCCAAACTTCGATCTATGTTAGGAGTTCAGGAAGCTGATATTAAGGGGGGATAGGCTCTAATTCCTCCTTCCTTCTCCTATTGTGTCATTATTGTAAATCCTTCAATCCTATCCCAAGTTGTTCTTAAGGGGGGATGTTAGGATATTTAGACACTTAGGAGTTAGTTAAGATATACTTGGTCTAATATGTCGTTAGGTAAAAGTGTGTTTCTTTAGTATGCATTAGTATGCATTTGTAGTTAGGCAATCCGACGGTCACGATATGTTCTCGACATAGATTGATCCGACGGTTCATACTCTCCTTGATCTTAACGGCCATTGATCCATGGCTTAACACCCGATTGGTCCATGATCTCTATTTAAAGAGCATGGAGGGTCATTTGCCGATGATCGATTGTGAGAAACTCTCTTGTAAAATCTCTCTGTAATCTTTTTCTTTGCATTAATAAACTGCTCCAAGTGGCCGCATTGGCTGGGGCCGTGGATGTTTCCCCGTAGGGGTTTTACCATGTGAAAACATCAGTGTGTTGATCTTTGATCTGGTTATGTGAGTGGTTACTGAAGGTGTTCGTCCTCTGTTGGAATACCTGTGTTGTCGAACACCAGATGGACGGCTCAGATTCTGCGTCGGGGTTTCCTTTAGGGATTTCCTGATCCTTCGTTCACGGGAATACCGATTTGTCGATTCCCGATACGCTGGTCTTCCGACGGGCCTTTGACCTGCCACCTATCCTCCAGGGTGGCCCACATGCTATCTTCTTTATCGGGAAATCGCATATCGCGATTTCACGATTTCTGATGCACTTGTTCACGGGACTCGCCAAACTCCGATTCCCGATTCTCTGATTAAGCCTTTCTCCACCTGCCACCTGTCCTCCGGAGTGGCCCACATGCTATCTGCCTTATCGGGAAATCGCATATCGCGATTTCGCGATGTGTGATGCAATTGTTCACGGGACTCACGAAACTCCGATCCCCGATTCTCCGATGAAGCAAATCAACAGTCCATATCTCATGCTTGCTTTAACGGCTGTGATCAAGTCACGAAATCGCATATCGTGATTTTGGGGTTTTCGTTGTCGAATGAATTGGACATTTCAAAGTCTCGATCCTCGATTCTTCGATGGCTTATCTCCCTCGCAGCTTCTGCAGATTTGACGGCTGTCAGCGGCACTCTGCAACAATCATACGCGCCCATCCAAAACTCAACCATACACTGATTTTCTAACAGAAAGCTCTTCTTTCTCCTTTGCCTCATCCTTTGCCATCAATGACAATATTTCCAACAACAGTGCTTTAGTAAATGCACCTGCTAGAAACCCTAGAGACAGTTCTTCAACGAGCTTAGTAACCTTATGACTTAGCTCCCTTCCAGTGGTTAGACTGAATGAAGGAGGTGTGGGCCCATAACCTGTTAGAATATTGGATATGCTCGTTTAACCATAGACAATATAGCAATATTGTCACCCAACCATAGGCATTAATGCCACCCCCAGCACCTTGACCTTGACAGAGAGAATAATTTTTGGAAACAAGTCAATAGCCAACTAAGGCTAATGCACAAAGCAAAGATAACCAAAACTTATCAGAGAGTCCAACCCAGAAAAACTGAAAATGCAGATTGCAGAACTGCCAACAGCAGCTGCTCTCAAGACTTACGCACAAATTGGCCTTTGACAGTGCACACAAGTGTACTTATGCAGTTCTGAGAATTCTGGCTAAAATGAAGACTGACCTCCTATATTTATACTTCTTATGCCATAATACTTGGGCTGACTTCTCATTCTGGGTGCTAATTACTTAGTATATAATATTTCCTTTAACCAACTTCTCTTCTAGGGTTATATCCAAATCCTTTCTTGCTTTCGGAATATTCCAATCTCGTCAAAGGTCACAAATGGAGGTTAATACCTCCTGCAACTACCATAATATCAACACATAGTTCCAACGAGCCTCTTCTCTTTTGGCTCAAGTTTTAGAGACTCATGATCCAGAGATATTTGCAGAAGCTTCAGATCATCCAGATTGGGATACAACAATGAATGAAGAGTATCGTTCTTTAATGGAAAATGATACTTGGGATCTTGTACCTCTTCCAAAAGGAAGAAAACATGTCAGATGTAAATGGGTCTATAGAACTAAGTATGCATCGGATGGAAGTGTTGAAAGACACAAGGCTCGGTTAGTTGCCAAATGATTTTCCCAATTTGAAAGAATTGACTATAATGAAACCTTTGAACTTGTAGCCAAAATGAATTCCATCTGCCTTGTTCTTGCCCTTGCTGCCTCACATAAATGGGAGGTCTATCAGATGGATGTTAAATATGCCTTCTTGCATGGAGATTCGCAAGAATAAATCTACATGGAACAACCTCCTGGCTATATCCAGAATGACTCTATCCTTGTTTGTCACCTTAAGAAATCTCTTTATGGTCTTAAGCAAGCTCCTCGAGCTTGGTATGCCAAAATGGACAACTTTCTTATTGACATCGGATTCTCTAGATGCCATTTTGATCCTAATGTCTATACCAAGAAAGTAGGAAGCCATCTCATAATCCTTGACCTTTATGTTGATGACCTTATCCTTACTGGTAGTGACTCAAAACTTTTAAACCATGTGAAAACCAGCCTTAAGAAGAAATTTGAAATGACAGACTTGGGATTTTTGCACTATTTCCTTGGCCTCCAAGTTTTGCAAACCAATGAAGGAATTTTTCTTTCCCAGTCTAAGTATGTTTGTGACCTTCTTTGTCGTTTTCACATGGATGATTGCAAACCATCCCCTTCTCCCTTCCAGTCTGGAGTCGATCTTACTGCCACATGTACTTCTCTCGAAGTTGATGCCACCCTATACCGTCAGTTAGTTGGTAGCATATTATACTTGACTCATACACATCCTGATATTTCCTTTGATGTTGGTCTTGTTGCCTGGTATATGCAAACACCCCATGAAAGCCATTAGAAAGCAACTAAAAGGATACATTACAGTTCAGAGAAGACTCCTTTATTGGTTTGTTTCATTGATTTAGATTGGGTCAACGACCCTGATGATCGGAAGTCTACTACAGGCTATGTTTTTCAGCCTTGGATCAAGACCTGCCACTTGGGCCTATAAGAAACAACAGGCTATTGCACTTTCTTCATCAAAAGTAGAATATTGAGCAACGGTAAATGCAAGTTAGGAATCCTTGTGGCTTCGACATATCCTTTTAGATTTTGGATTCCAGCAACAACATTCAACCAGCCTTTGGTGTCACAATCAGAGTGCCATCAAGCTCAGCATAGACCCAGTTCAACATCATCATAGAAATGACATCAAGCTACACATGCACTTCATCAGAAATCTCATTCATGATCAATTTATTGAAGTGTTCTTTTTCCCTATAGAAGATCAAGTTGCAAACATTTTCACCAAGTTTCTTACAAAAGTGAAGTTTTCCAAACTTCGATCTATGTTAGGAGTTCAGGAAGTTGTCATTAAGGGGGGATAGGCTCTAATGCCTCCTTCCTTATCCTATTGTGTCACTATTGTAAATCCTTCAATCCTATCCCAAGTTGTTCTTAAGGGGGGGTGTTAGGATATTTAGACACTTATGAGTTAGTTAAGATATACTTGGTCTAATGTGTCGTTAGGTAAAAGTTTGTTTCTTAGTGTGTTTCTTTAGTATGCATTTGTAGTTAGGAAATCCGATGTTCACGATATGTTCCCGACATAGATTGATCTGACGGTTCATATTCTCCTCGATCTTAACGGCCATTGATTTGTGGCTTAACACCTGATTAGTCCTTGATATATATTTAAATAGCATGGAGGGTCATTTGTCAATGATCGATTCTTAGAAACTCTCTTGTAAAATCTCTCTGTAATCTTTTTCTTTTGCATTAATAAACTGCTCCAAGTGGTCGCGTTGGCTAGGGTCATGGATGTCTCCCCGTAGGGGTTTTACCACGTGAAAACATCGGTGTGTTGATATTTGATTTGGTAATATGAGTGGTTACTAAAGGTGTTCTTCCTCTGTTGGAATACATGTGTTGTCTAACAGAACTCACAAAAAGTAAAAATCCCTAGGGCTAGATAGATTCCTAGTGGAATTCTATAAGGATTAGTTGGTGGTGATGTATAGAGGGTAGTATAAGAATTGATAAATAAGTGATGCACTCACCCTAGATTATGCACTCAATCCCTAAAAATACCAGGCATTTGCCCATAGAGTACACAACTAACAACATACTAATAGATAACATAAATAAACAGTTAAAGAATGCCATGAGGAAATTATTGCTACAGGAAAAGAAAATAAGAAACAAAATCGATGGAGAGGAACAAGAATGTCTTTATTAATCAGAACAAAAATTCATTGACAAACTTATTACATCTCAAAATGGATATGTAACATTCCTCTCCTCTGTTTCTGACCCTTTTGTTTTCCTTTCTCTTTTTTGTTTCTTCATGTGAAGAAATGAAGTCAAATTTTGCTAAAATCTTCCTCTGAGTTGAACTCTCTAAACTGAATTGAAAAACTCCCTTGCATTGTTTTATTTCTCTATTATCTTTTATTTCTTGGCAGCTGAAATGTTTAGACCGTTCAACTTCCCAAACCATTTCTTGTTCTCCCCCTGTGCAGTTACACGGTTCACCTTCCCAAAACCATTTTACAAATGTTGAGTTTGACGAGATTTAATGGTTGTGGTGATTTAAAAGATTCATTTTCCCACACTTAATCAACCTACCACTTGTCATGAGCCTTTTATAATACATGTGGAGTTAAAAATGCAAAATATGTATCCTTTTAAATATGTCGCGTGGGTGTTCCAACAACTGTTTCAACAATGCTTTGCAGCAACATGTTGCAGCAATTGTTTCATCATGTGTTTTAACAACTGTTACAACATGTGTTTCAACAACTATTTCAACATGTATTGCAACAACGGTTACAACATGTGTTGCAACAACTATTTTATAAAAAAATGTTACAACAATAGGAATTTTGGCACTTATTCCTTCCTATGATTTATTAGCTTAAACTTCAAATATTTTTGGGTTGATGTGGATTACTTGAGGCCAAATATGTTCCAACATTAGATGTCCTTGGTAAGAAAAACATGAGCCCCAACTCATGTGGATGCATTTGTAGATCCAGCAGAGAATGAAGATCCTTGTAGGAACTCTAAATCCTTTTCATAAACCCATGTTGCATCTTCAAAACCCCTATTTCTCCACTTGACTAAATATTCAAAATATTATTTATTTTGGGTCTTCTTGTGAATCCTCTTCGTCAAAACTTATTCCAATTCTTTGGTTGGTTTAACATGAAGTTGTTTCTTCCATTCGATCAGGGTATCTTCTTCATAATTCTTGTATCCCTCCTGAAACTCATAAAAGTCATCCACATTGAATATTGGAGAGATGTCAAAATATCCCAAGAATTCTAACTTGTATGCATAATAAAAAAATCTTTCTCAAAATTTTGTATGACCCAATTTTTTTTTAGTTAAGCTTACTATACGTACCTATGGGAAATGTTTCCTTCCTCAGGTGTGTCATTTCCATCTCTCCTTCTTCAAAAATGTTTCATCTTATTCACCTATCTTCTCCTTCTTTATACTTGATATTATGATGTAGCTTTCTCTTAACCTACTCATGCAATTCCTACATGCTCTCTGTAAATTCGCCTACATCAACACTCCTTTTGAACACCATATTGAGAAAATTAACCAAATAAACAACTCTTTTCAGTGACCTTCCATAAGCAATATGAAATGGACTCTTGCCAAAATATCTGTTAACATAATCATTATAAGAAAATTCATCATGTGTCAAGACCAAATCTCATTGTCATGGCTTCTCCCCACTCAAATTGTTTAAGAAATTTCCAAGACTTTGGTTCACCACCTCGGTCTGTCCATCCATTTGCGGATGATATGAAGAAATGTACAATAGTTTGGAACCCATATATTTCCAAAGTATACTCCAAAAATGCCCAAGAAATCTTGTATCCCTGTCAAAAGTGATACTTCTTGGCATCCCATGTAATCTCACAATCTCTCTGGAAAATAAAACAACAACTTTAATAGCATCATTGGTTTTCTTGCATGGTATGAAATGTGCCATATTAAAAAATATGTCCACTACAACCATCACAGAGTCATGATCACTTTGTGTCGTAGGAAGTCCCAAAGCAAATTCCATACTTATATTTTCCCAAGGCCTCTCGGGTACCGGTAGTGGTGTATACAATCCTATGTTTTGACTCCTTCCTTTCGCAAGTTGAAAAATTTTGCAACATTCAACAAACTTATTAACATCCTTTTTGATTCTAGGGCAAAAGTATATTTCCCTTACCAATGTCATGGTATTATCAATGCCAAAATATCCACCTAAACCTCTGCTATATCTCTCTCTAATAATATTCAACCGCAAAAAGCTCTTTGGAGTGCACAAACTTTGGTTCTTGAACAAGAAACCTTCTTGAATATGAAAATCCAAATATGGTTTTCCATCGATGCTTCAAGGCCCTTTGCATGCTTTCCAAGTCTTTTCAAAATCTACATCTTCTATATATAATTCTTTTATACATTCCAAGATAATAACTTCAAGTGACAAAGTATTGGACAACATTATCCTTCTAGTCAATGCATCTGCAACTCTATTTGACTTTCTAGATTCATGTTTAAAAAAACACGAGCAACTTTACAAAAATTCTATCCATTTGGAATGATTTTGATTTAACTTACCCTGACGATTGATGTACTTAAATGCCTTATGATTAGTAAATAAGACAAACTCATTTTCTAACAAGTAATGCCACCATTTCTTCAAAGCTTGTACAATAGCATAAAACTCTTGGTCATAAATAGAGTATTTTTTCTTAGCGTCATTCAATTTCTTACTGAAGAACAAAATATGTCTTCCTTCATGGCTCAAAACTACTCCAATCGCTAAACCACTTGCATCACAATCCACTTGAAACACTTTATTGAAATTTGGAAGTGATAAAAATGGTTGTTTAGTTACCTTTTTCTTCAAATATTCAAATGAATTCATGGTTGTTAATCTACACTTATAATTTCCCTTCTTCATGCATTCATTAAGTGGTGCACAAATCTCGCTGAAATTTCTTTTAAACTTCATGTAAAAGTTTTCCAAACCATGGGAACTTCTCACATCAAACAAACACTTAGGTATTTTCCACTCCCAAATATCCTTAACCTTTTCAGAATCCATCTTCAAAGCTTCCTTGGAAATCGCAAATCTCAAGTATACTAACTATTCCTTCAGAAATGTACATTTCTTCAAATTTATCAACAATTTATCTTCTCTCAACTATTGTAACACCTTTCTCACATGATCTATGTTTTCTTCTTTGGTCCTGCTAAAAATCAAAATGTTATTTAAGTACACAACAACAAACTTACCCAAAAATAGTTTCAAAACTTCATTCATAACTCTCATGAATGTGTTTGGTGCATTGGTTAGTCCAAATGGAAAAATTAACCACTCAAACAACCCATCATTTGTCTTGAACACTGTGTTACATTCATCACCTTCCCTTATCTAAATTTGATGGTAACCACTCTTCAAATAAATCTTTGAGAAATACTGGCCCGACTCAAACAATTCATGAGGTCATCCATCCTTGGTAAAGGAAATATGTACTTGATAGTAATATTGTTAATATCTCGTGAATCAGTACACATTCTCCATTCACCTCCTTTCTTGGGTGTCAAAACTGTAGGTACATCACATGGACTCAAACTCTCTCTGATCAATCCTCCATCAAGCAACTCTTGCACCTACTTATTCACTTCCTCACACTCTATTAGGGTCGTCCAGTAAGGATATTTATTTGATATACTTGATCCTGATATCAAATCAATCTAATGTGATATACTTATCAAGGGAGGTAAACCTGGTGGTAGATCATCTCCAACAATATCCTTAAACTCATTCAACAAATATTGAATTTCCAATCGCATTGGACTCATTTTATTAATCTCCAAAACTTCTCTAAGTATTAAGGCCAAACATAAATGATTTCTTTTATGTTCTCTCAATAATTTCTTAGATGAACTCAACATAATGTGATTTCTACTGTAAACATTCCTTCTATCATTTTCCTTGCTATCATTACCACTCAACTCAGTCTCCACCATTGGCTCCAATATGTATCGCTTTCTATCCCTTAAAAATTCATAAGTATTCTTCATCCCTTCATGGAAAATTTTTATTTCAAACAACCATGTTCTTCTGAGTAGCACGTGGAAAACATCCATCTCTACTCTGTCACACAATACCTGCTCACTAAAATTTCCTATCTGAAAACTCAACAAGCATTGCTTAGTCACAGTCACATGTTGTCGTCTTTTCAACCAAGAAACCTTGTATGGATTTGGGTGTGGAATTATTTTCATCTTCAATTTCTCCATTACTTTTGTGGATACAAAAAAATTTGTACTTCCGCCATCTATGAAAACATGACAACATTTATCCAGAATTTTGCATTCAGTTTTGAACATTGTCTTTCTTTGTTCAGTCTCTTCTATTGTTTTTGTCTCATTCTTAAGTAATACACTTCTAAACATCGGGTTTTTTATTTTATCTTGTTGAAGTACTTGTACATTACCACTAGCAATTGTTGTCTCATCTGGCTAGGTAACTTGTGTCCTAGGCTCATTTCTTCTTGATGTGTTCTGCCTTTCCGAACATTTCGATTCTTTGTGACCCTCTACTCCACATATATAATGTATGTAAGCGCATACTTACCTCGACCAAAACCTCTGCCTCTATCAACACTTCTTCCTCCTCTTGTATTATGACTATTGGTTGCTTCATCCTCCTTTTCATTTTATTTAGCAACACTCAAGCTCTGCCCTTGCCTCCAGTTTCTTTTCCCTGGAACTTCTACCACAATCTTCTGTCAATATTTTATTTCACCTTCAAAGCAATTTGATAGGCTTCATCTACATTACAAAAGTAATGTGTACTCATCTCATCCTAAATATGATACTTCAACCCATTTAGGTATCTTGCCACTCTTTGATACTCTGGTTCCTTTATTCCTGAACTAAGATATATTTTGAAAAACTACTCTACATATTCATGAATATATGTCTCTTTTTGCCTTAAGTTTTGCAAATGCTTACACAAATTTTATTGTTAATCGACAAGTAGGAATTTCTCCTTTATTTTTCTCACCATCTTCCTCCAGCTTCTAATCTTTCCCTGTCAATTATCCTCTCTAAATTTTTGCAACATATATCCCACCAAAGTGCAGCATGGCCCTTTAGCTTAGTCGTGGTGAATCGATCCGTATTGGGATCTTGAACATCTTCATACTTAGAATATCTTTCAACCTCTCCTATCCAATCAATGAGAGCCTCATATTTCAAACTACTATTGTAGCATGAAACTTCCACCCTTACACTAACTATATATTTCAAAAAATATATTAAACATAATGTTGGGTCTCCTTCCTCAGCATTTCACTCTTCTTCAAGATCATCTTTAGAATATGAATCTATTTCAGCATCTCCATACCTTCTGGTTTCCATTTCTTCATTCCTCCTTTGTAATTCGTCAATTTCTCTATTCCTTGCACCTCCTCATGTTTCTCTTTCTCTTTGTGATGGCATCCTTACGAGTTGTCTTGTAGCCCTCACTCAAACTAACATTCACATGCCTTACCCTAGGAACTATTCTCTCACAACTCAGGAACTGAACGTGCTCTGATACCACTTGACATGGTCACCCTAGCTTATGCACTTGATCCATACAAAAACCAAGAATCTTCCCACATAGTACACGACTAACAACATACTAATAGATAACATAAATTAATAGTTAAAGAATGCCATGAGGAAATTACTTCTATAGGAAAATAAAATAAGAAACAAAACTAATGAATAAGAACATGATTGTATTTATTAATCATAACAAAAATTCATTTACAGGCTTATTACATCTCAAAACAATTATGGAATCGTCCTCTCCTCTGTTTCTAACCCTTTTTTGTCCTGTCTCTTTTCTGTTTCTTCTAGTGTGAAAATAAAGTCATTTTTTGTTGAAAACCCCCTCTGAGTTGAACTCTTCTAAGCTAAACCCTTTAAACCAAACTAAAAAAACCCCTTGCACTATTTTATTTATCCATTTATATTTTTGTTTCTTAGCAGTTGAAAATTGTAGACCATTCAACTTATGAAATCTTTTCTTGTCCCCTCCGTCCAGTTACAAAATTCACCTTCCCAAAATCATTTTCCAAATGTTGATTTTGACAAGATTTAATGGTTGTGGCAACTTAAACGATTCATTTTACCACACTTAATTAGCCTATCAATTTTCATGAGCCTCTTACAATACACATGGACTTAAAAATGAAAAATGTGTAGCCTTTTAAATACGTCATGTGGGTGTTGCAACAATTGTTTCAACAACGTGTTGTAGTAATTGTTTCAATAATGTATTGCAAAAACAGTTTCAACATGTGTTGCAACAACTCTTTCAGCATGTGTTGCAACAACTTTTACATCATGCGTTGCAACAACTATTTTAGCACAGTGTTGAAACAACTATTTCAACAAAACATGTTACAATGATAGGAATTTGACACTTATTCCTTCCTATGCTTTATTAGCTTAAACTTGAAATATTTTTGGGTTGATGCAGATTGATTGAGGCCAAATATGTTCTTGCATCAATAAGGAGAAAACTTAAATTCCTTAAAAAAAACCTTTATAGCTCTCATCCCAAAATATCCTTGAGCCAACTCCCTCGACAAGTTCAAACTCATAGGGATTTGTAACTACATATATAAAATCATCTCAAAATTGAAATCCAATAGGCTTAAGCACATATCAATTAATTAACTTCCAAGGTGAAAGGATGTTATCTAGGGGAAATAAGTTTTGGGATGGAATAATAATAACACATGAGGCGATACACACCTTGAAAGGAAGTAGGACACTATGTATATTGATTAATCTTGATATGTCAAAGATATATGTGTGTGTGTGTGTGTGTGTGTGTGTGTGTGTTTTATGTGCCAAAAAATGATTAATAACAAAAAATATATTTCAATGTCACCTACAAATAAAATATTTCAATTTCCGCCATATGTAAAGTATATATTTCGTTGCGTCTATAACCTTAATTCATCCCTCAATGTATTAATGTTCTTCTTCCATTCCTTAATTCCATGACTAAATCCATTAATTTCTTTGTTTCCTTTTTCAACATGACATATGAAATTTGATATCAATATATTTTATTTATGAAATAAGCTTTCCATAGGTGGTTATGTTTCCTTTGGAAGCATAATTTTGTTCATATGTAAAATTCTCATGAATTAAAGGTTTTTTCTTTATTTTAAAAAAAATAGTCCTTACATGGAAATAGATCTTGATCATTTAATATTATTTGCTTCATGATTTAAATGAAGGTGTATGAGCACCAGATAATTTCAAAAAATAAAATAAAATTGAGATCACTTTTCTAGGAAAAAAATTGCTTAGTTATATTATACATATAATTTTCTTACATCTTCCATCTCATATACCAGGGCCCATTACATGGCAATACTGAGAGAAAAAACTAAACCAAAATTGACAAAAAATGTATGGAGTCTGTTATACTCAGTTGTGCTCAAAGTCCATACAAGAATCAAATAAGAATGCCCACTTCTAAATACAAAAAACGAAAAGGAGTAGTTGTCGACTAAACAAAGTAAACTATATTGTCGATCAGTTTAAGTATCTCCATCAAAAGACTATTGGATTCTAATTTGTCTCCTAGGTCCTTCTGCTCCATTTGTCCATAGATGATATGATAAAATGCCCTATGGTTCTTCAATGGCTTTCTTTGATAACTTTTATGCTTCAGTATTAAAAATTTTGTAAATATGTTGGTAGCTAATAAACTAGAACTTCTCTGAATGTGATTTTATTATAGCTTTCCAACCTTCCATCGAGCTTACTTGAAGTCTACCCTTGTTTAAAAGAAAATCGATAACAACTTTTGAATCTTCTAGCAAATGGATGCAAGGTAAAGATAAGTGATCTGCTAACAAGAGTGAAGCCCAAGCTCCCATGAGTTTCGCTTTTGTATTGGTTCTCCTACCGTAGTTTAAGGTCCATCTAAAAACAGTTGCATCCAAAGATTTTATAACACCACTTGCACCACACCTGCTACCATCTCCTTTGGCTGCTCCATAAAACCATGCCAGTGCAGAATCCTTATTATGAGAGATCAGAATGTCCCTCAGAAGTCTATCCTTCGGTTAAGAATAAGATCCAGAATGTAATTCCAATGTTTTATAGAGCATTGCTTGTATAGACACTATGAAGTCTTCAAAAAGTGCTTTGTTTCGTTCATGTCAGATGAACCAAATAATATGTGCAACAATCTGAGTGGGGACAATCTTTTCCAAATACCATTTTTTTAAACATTTCGAAAGAGTGTTCCCAGACCAATAACTTTTCAATTTTAACTCCTTTAAAATCAAATTCCAGGCTGAAATGACAAAGGGATAGAAATTAAAAAGGTGTATGACTATCTCTGCTTCAATTTTACACAGAGGACAGCGCCAAGGTCCTTCCCAAGCCCTTTTCTGCAAAGAGTCCCAAGTCAATATTTTACCCTCCATTGCTAGCCAAATAAACAATTTAATTTTTAGTTGTGTTTTCCATTTCCAGATGGATTGTCTCCACTTCTCTACTTTTAACAACCTTTTAGAGGAGATTATGCTCAAATAGAAGTTTTTAACAAAAGGTGATCATGTATTATGTCCTCCAATCCACATAAGTTTATCCCTGAAATCTTGGATAAGAGCTCCAGAATCCGTTAGTGCTCGTCTGAATTGATCCCACTCCAAAGCATAATTGACCTCTAATCCCAGATCACTGCTTCCAAACCAATAGGAATAAAATGTCTGGTTATCTCATAAATTCCTTACCTGTGCAAGAGTAAAGATGTTTATTTCATTTAAAATAGTTAGAGGATTACTAGAGATAAAAGAGTTATGTCCCATTCCCACTATCTAATCCTTTCCCAATGCAATAAGTTGACCTGTCCTTGGAATCCAACTTAAACCATGTAATACTAAGTTAATAACTTTTAATAGTCCGCTCCAGATTCTTGAAGCCCCGGTCTGTTTGAAAGACTTTGATATAAGCCAGTTAATCACAGTCGCGTGATGAAGATATTTGTCGATCATGACCCTATGCCAAATTCCCTCTCCCAAAAGTACTCTCTACAGACTATTCACTACTAGCGATTTACTAAAGTCATAGATATTGTGAATGCCCCAATCCCCATATAACTTAGGAAGGGTAATTCACTCCCAATTGCACAAGTGCATTTGGTGGGAGTCACTATTCATTTTCCAGAGAAATTTGTATATCAGTTTCCTTAGATTGTTCAAGATAGAGCAAGGGACAACTGTCAGGGACAACCAAAAAATAGGTTGACTAGTTAACATTGCTTTCAAGAGGGTAAGGTGACCACCTAAGGACAACCACCTATAGCACCAATTATTTATCTTATTCTCCAACTTTTTTATTAACCATCGCCAATCTTCTCATTGTTGAGCTCCTGCCTTAACAAAAAAACCAAGATACTTGAACCCCTCTTCCAACTCCATAAATCTGAAAGGAAAAAAAGATTTGAAGGGAATAAGATCCCGATCCAATAGACCAACTTTGTGAAATGTGGACTTCGTTTCATTTATCTTTAAACCAGAGGTCAAACTGAAGAATTTTAGCACTTTATCAATCTCCCACCACTCCTGCATGGTTGCGCCTGTCATTATGATCACATCGTCCACAAATAAAATATGCAATATTTTTATTGATCTGGAAACTTTAATAACTATCAGCTTACCCTCTCTTTGACTTTCTTTCAAAAGGAGACTCAAACTTTCCATCACTAAGATGAAAAGCATAGGTGATAAGGGGCATCCTTGCCTCAGGCCTCTCCTGCTTTTAAAGAAATCAATGGCTTCTCCATTAATCAAAACTGAATAAGAAGTAGAGACCACACAACTCATTATCCAGTTTGTCATATTTAGCCCATACCGATTTGGAGAAGAAGCATACGCAACAGGTCCCAGTTAACACAGTCGTATGCATTTTGTAAATCCAACTTTAAAACCAAAAAAAATGATTTCTTCTTTTTGATGCTGTGTATACATTCATGGATTGTGCCTATGGCATCTTGTATCTATCTCCACTGTAAGAAACCCAACTGTTCTTCCAAGAGAGATCTAGAAAGAATCGATTTAATTCGATTTACTATAATCTTTAAAATAATTTTGTAACAAAGATTACACAAAGAGATCGATATGTAATCTCCAAAATAAAGTGATTTGTTTACTTTGGGAATTAAAGTAATAAACGTTGAGTTTAAAACTCATGGAACAATCAATCACAATTATATTATAATCTAAACTTTGCGTAACCCACTTTGGGACAAGATAATACATTGATCTTTTAAAATCCCATTGTGACGACAACCTCAGGATACCATTTTGTATTCCCTGCACATAGAGGATAGAATGCCACGCCTACCCCATCCATCCCTCATAACTATTAGTAATTAGTAACTTAAAATGTAGGGCCATCTACATGTGCATGACCTTCTTTGGCGAACGAACCACAACATCTAATCCTTTACCAAATTTGCATCCATCGTTTGATAGGCCGTATGGACCACGTGAACAGACAGGCCGAGTGAAGACACGCACATACACATTTTTCCATAAAAAAAATGTGTAGGCGTGTCTTCACCAAAACCACACACTGCGTTTTCTTTATGCTTTGATTCTGCCAATT
>JASDQU010585983.1:8093-19456 GCA_032191745.1 Picea mariana | reverse complement strand
CATTCCAATTTATCAAAAGAATCGTTCTCTTTACAAAATTCCCTAAGGAAGTTTGGACCAAGGTCAAACTTATATGTCCCTGATGAAAACCATACAAAAGGACTTCTGACATAAAGTAAAATATTAAACTTTAAAAGCTGGATTAGCTTGCGACAGATTGTTTCCCACTCGACTCTGCACAATAGCCTTTGCCAGACATGAAATTTAATTCACAAACAGACAAGTCTACACAGACTATCAAAGATAGATCAACACCTTTGAAAAGCAAGTGTCTAAATGATATAATTCAACCGTGAATCTTGTTGTCTACAATAGGACCCTACTATCATAAAAGAGAATTAGGCTTTCAATGAATTAAAGAATGAATGAAAACTAAATTATCTCAATAAAACTCAAAGAGCAAACCTTAGTATGTTTCTCCTTCTATTCTCCTCTTGTTTCTCCTTTAAGCAATTAAGATCAGTTGAATTAGTTGAACCACTTCTTTAATTAAGTTAACTAAAACTCAACCAACTTTTTAGTTAAGGGGAAAAAATGATAAAATCATAATAAGGGTTTTTAATAAATAATAACTAGTAGGTGGGACCCCTTGTGACTCCCTTTAGTTATTTAACAAGCATAATACAACTAGTTAATCAATCAAAATATCCCTCCTTGTGACTCCCATCATCACTCTCATAATTTGATAATTTATATCAATGATAATTGAAATTATTTCCAAAAATTTATTATCCATATATCCCAAAATAGTGTGTTGTCCAAAATTTCAGAAGTCAATTGTTCTCAACAATCAATAAATAAAAACACTTAAAACCCGTATTTTCCACTCTGAGAGGCAATATTTCCCTTGTTGTTGTTGTCACCCTTTTATCTCTCTGAATTTGACTTAGGCTGCATGGATCCTTTAGGCCTAATCTCACTGATCACATGAGAGCAATCATCTCTCAAATGCATGTGGGAGGACACGGATTTAGTAGTCATTTGAGGGTGAGGAGGGGGCAACAGCAACTTTTCCTTTGTCAAGAGCATGGTAGGGCCTCATTTTTTAACCTTCTACTTGCATGTGAAGACTGTACTGGTGAGTGGACAGGGGTAGCTTGGATGATTTGATTAACAGGTGGAGGAGCAGGTAGAGACAAGTTAGGCCAGCCATGATGTTGGGAGACTGTCGGGTGGTTAACCTGTTTCCATCTGTCATTTTCAAGGACTTCAGGTTGTAGTGAGACATGAGGGGACACTGGGATACCAGGGACATGTTGGGCTTGAAAGTGAGGCTTTTATGGCATAGGTTGGACCACTCCTTTCCCAATCCAGTTAAAAAATCTAGCTTGAAATAGTTGGCCCAACTCTTACGAGTCTGCATCAAAATGTATAGAGAACCTTGGCCTTCTAGGGCCCCTGTTCCAATTTCCTCTTCCTCTGTTACCCTAGCCATGGATACCTCTGCTGAAAAAGCTCATTCATGTATGCATTATTGATTAGCGAATAGTTTCTTCAACGACCATACATGACATCTCTTTTAAATATGAAACAAAGTTTGGCTCAGCAACACATCAGACTCATGCAATCCATTCCATACAAATCGTTTAATACTTGTAAATGAGCAGGGGGTGAATAAGGGTTTTGGGATATGTGAGGGATTGTATTGAGCGAAAAGTGTTAAAATGAGGGGGGATAGATCATGATTACTGGTCACAAATCATCAAAAAATCAATTTTGTCGTAAAACAAAAGAATATATCACTGTGATTCAACCTTGTGCGATCCTTTAACTGTCATTATACAGAATTTATCTTAACTATAATTAAATTTTAAGAACGGGGAGTGGATAGTGAATATGGGAAGGTGAGGGGAGTTGTAATGTGCGAAAAGTGAAATAATGGTAGGGAAAAGAAGGAATATTGTTCGTAAAACCAATTAAGTAATCCATAAAAATAGCTTTGTATTCAATAAAAACGATTCCAACACCAATTAAACAATTACTTTGTGTCAAAACTTGTTCATTGTCCTATATCCAATTTCTTTAAAATTCTCAATTAACACAATGTATAATCATATTTAGAATCACTATGCCTTTCAACCTTCTTGTTAAGAGAATTCTAATTTCTTTTCATTTCCTTCCCTTTTTTATTTAAAACAAAATCAAAAGGAACACACAGTCACATTGTTTTATCTTTGTCCAGCATATATTTCTATAAAATATCAATCGCTGACCATAATTTGCAATTGCTCAAATCAAACATAGACACGGGTATTTTCCCAAGTTGAACAACCCTTTTAAAACTTTTATGATTTCATTCTAATATTAACCAATAAAACTTGCAATGAGACCATAATACAAAACCCGAGCTTCACTTATGACGGTGCAATTAAATAAAACAACGCATGATGTCTCCATAATCCATACACAGTAAACAACGAAGTCATAGTCATCATTTTTCTTAACTTGCAATGATCCCGATCGGGATTAATAAAACACACAGCAGCCACCAACTAACAATTGACACCACACTGTAGGAACACAGTGACCAATGCATAACGAAAAGAGGAAGCCCCTCGATTGTATACCAATTCACATCCCCAATCACAACCTTCAACTCGATCAAACAGAGATGAGACAATACTCAAAGTATCTTTCATAACCACTCAACCAATATATGACAGTCAACAAGATACCCGATAAGAGTGTGAATAGTTGGGTTATCAAAATCGGGCTCTCTGAAGAGAAGCTGGAGATCGGACATATCAACAATAGGTAGAGATTCTTCGAAACAAGCATAGTGGAACCACAGGCTTTTATAACTCTTACTTTGTGTAATAATGTGACAGTTCAACACCGGGTACGGTAGGAAACAATGCAGTGGAGCAACAATTGTTCATTGGACAGTAACAAATACCAAGAGCACACAGAGGCATAACCCTTGCACCTTTCTAAAGGCCGAACCAATTTATAACAATGCCAGTGGAAATGCAGACCCGAGGTATCATCAACAACCATAAAGCATATATATTGGCATAATGTTCATCCCCTAACCAACTTCCTCGATGCCAATACCACAAAAATATTCCCACAACCAGGTGAATAACCCACGACCATGGCTCTGAACAAAACACAGTGACCAAAAGGTGGTTTGGCAACATATATAGCAACCCCATAGCAACCTAAATACAACTGGACATAGTTACCATAACTGTGAGGAAGCGGCCAACGAGGCTAAATAGAGCGAAACCCTCCAACAAAATTCCCATAACTACTTAAAAGATCAGAGAGCCATCACATTTTTCACCACACAGAACAGCCAATGAAATCATAACTTCAACAAACCAATTCTTTCATTTGCAAAATGAATAACCACACAATCATTCCAGAGAGAAGACCCACACATTTACATAGTTGCCAATATCAAGAAAACACAAACCAACACATTACTGAGCCATCATTTGTTTCATACATAGAGCGAAATTCATGGATGGGCGAAAAGAACCATACATATAACCAATGGCTTTAAAAGGGCGAGTTGGTCGAGCAATTCCTTCCAGACTTGAATCTCATAGCTTAACCACAGAAAAACCAAATGAAGCAATAACCATGCTAGGGTGACGACCCGATGGGAGAAGTATGGAGTGACGTGCATTTACTACACGTCACTTCCATCTTCCACTCCATTTAATTTCGTAGTACACAACAGGCAGCCAAAGAACCATATCATTAACCATGCCATTAATTCCATACATTGAAACTTGCAACATATTGCTTGTCAATTGCGCCACCCAAAATCCATGTTAACCATTTCCAAAAACCATACCTTACCATAAATCAAATGCGCCCAATATAACTTAATATAATTCGCATAGCCATTAACCATTGCTAGTTAGGACTAACACTAATTCCTTCTCATTTCATTTTCACATAACCTCTTAACATAGTATAATATAGTTATTTTCCTTGAATTTTTTCCATAATTCTCTTCCATTGCTTTTGTTTCATGTTGTTACTAACATGTGTATTGTGCAGGTGTTACCAAGTAATAAATCATGGTGAAAATATCAAATGTAACAATAGTAAATATATGCCACTCATAACATAGGATTATAACTTAGAACAATGGAAAATCACATAAAATGCATCATCCACTTGCTATTATGTTAAAAAAAAAAAATCCAATATTGCGACATCAACCATATAAGACCTTGTAATAAGCATCGAAACAGCAGCATAAAATGTCTGATAAGACTATCTTTGAGCCTCCAGTCTATAAGGGGGTCCCACCTACTAGTATTATATATCATTAGCATAGCTTAAATAATATTCTTTAGCAATACTTTGCGGGCGAAATTCCTCGTTGTGATTTTTATCCTCAACACCAGGTTGCCCCTGGTGAAAATTCCTCCTCTCTCTTTGGTGCAATCCTCTGATCTGTCCCTACCCCCTACTGGGGTCTTATCATCCATCTGGTGGGATTTTAGCCTCATGGAGGTCTGCACTAATCATCTCCCCATGTGAACCTGTCCATCGGGTGTGGCCATGTAACATCAACAGATACGCCCTCCATGGGCTCATAAGTCACAGGGATCATAGAAATGTCAATCACATCTAATCATCAAGTTATTGAACATGTGCATAAAACCCCCTTTACCTAGACAAGTGCTCAAAGACGTTATGCTAATCTGCAAGCCAATTTTGGAGGGGGGCTAGTGTTGATACTAAGAGGGGGGTGAATCGGTATCAAGTACAATTTAAAACTTTTTCAACTTATACTTAAACCATTCAATTTTATCCAATGAGCAATGAACAATAGTATAAGAGTTACACCAATACACCACAATACACCATGCACAATATATGATAAATAATCAATAGTTATTGTTCAAGGGAAGTAATGACTTCCAAAGGTAGCTACATCCTCCAAATATAAAGGGAGGGATAAACCTCCAAGGGGAAGATACAATCCTCCAATATCAAGAGAGGGTTGACCTCTCCATCCTTGCTCCTTCCTTCCACCCAAGAATATATGAGAGATAATAAAACTTTACATTAAATCATCACGATCAACCAACCATCACATAAAACCTGATAATGCTTCCTAATACTTCTTCAACTTCAGAAATTATTCAATTCTTGGAATAATATGATCTTGTAGATAATATTACTCAATGTATTCTCTAAAACTCCTCCAAGTTTCACTCCTTGAATCCTCCCCAAAAAGAAGTTATAGAGAGAATGGTAGACCTTATTCAATTATGGTTTATTCAGGAGAGAGAACTTGTACAAAATTCCCCGTGCTCAATATGTAACATCAGATTCTGAAACTCGCACACAAGAAACTACAGCGCGTACTCTTTCCATTAAATTTGTCTCACTTCATTTGGATTCTCTATGAAAAAGCTATGATTGTTTTACCTGAAACACCTATTTATGACTAGCTTCAGAACTAGTCAAAAATCCTATCTTCCACAGAGTGTATCTCCAAAATTATAGCGAATAAAGAGCTGAAATTTTTCCCACAAGTACCTAGATATGTCTTCTCAATACCATATAAATTTCACCATCTGAATCGTTCTAGAAAAAAAATTTATAGAAAAAATGGTAAGATGACCTGTAAATAACATACCTTAGAACACATCACCAAAAGACTTCATCCTCCCTTGAAATCCACCCTTCTCTACTTCAAATTTCCTTTCAAATTTGACTTGTGTGTATAAAATGAATGTATAATGATATGTATTTATACCCTTTAGGTCAGTTCCTTTTAACATTAGGGCCGACCTGACACTTTCTTATTTTGTAATTCTTTTCTTTCATTATCTTCAAGGCTGGCCTGTACTTCCTTCTTCAATTTACTTTTTCATCTTCAAAAATTCATTTCTCCTCAACCATGAGGATCCACGTGACATGCCACCTACCACCAGAAAAAACATGATGTATACTATCCATCCATGGGTGTTGTGTCTACATGTGCATTGTTCTTCATGTCCAAATACCTTCATCAATCTTACGGTCCAAAACCAATGACTAGGGTTGACATCAATGACAACAACCAATCTTCCAACAGCTAGGATGTCCTACTGGGCTAATTCTCATTGGATGTCAGATGTTTTCCCAAGAAGTCAAATCCAGGCCATGTGAGTGGATGAGGTGGTAAGGGATGTCTGGGCAAGGGGTGCAGTGATAGCAGGGAAATGTATGGCTTATGTGTGGGTGCCTCTAAAGAGGGTGAGTTGCACCTTGTCATGGATGCAAATGTTTCCAAGCCCATTCATGCCTTTTACCTTTTATTCTTATTGTGTTTTATTTCAAGAGGCTAGTTAGGGGACACTTCCCTGGCGTGGTGACCAGTGGTGGAAATGTTACCGACAAGCATTTCACGGAAATGAGAAGGTTGGCTCATGATGAGACACCCTTTCTCTTAGATATGCAACCAAGAGCCACTACCTTGGTGTGGTGACCAGTTGTCGGTAGTGTCATATCACTACAAGCCAATGGACCTAATAGGTTGGCTCATGATGAGACCCCCTATCTGCGAACTAGGTCTTGTTTTATTATTTTTTATGGGTCCCTTTGTTTCTTGTTGATAATCTTTTTAGTGCTTTATCGGGGATCCCTGGGCGAAGCATCTCAAGGTTTCATTCTTTTTTATTTTATCTTTTGCCAGTTGCTTTTACCCTCTAGGCCTTTAGCCCCTTCTTCCCACAAGGTAAGGTACAACCCTTAGATATTTGGCCAACCTAATGCCCAGAACAGTGTAATGGGATGGATGAGCAGGAAAAAGATGAAAAGTGGTAAGTATGTGGGAGCGGACGATGGCCTTTCATGAATCCCTCTAGTGGAAACTCAAAAACTATGGGTACTAGCTTACTAGGGAATCATGTCATTATCCCCAGGTGTGGTCAAGTGGAAAAGCATAGGGTCCAAGCACGCGTTAGAAGAAAAAGGAATTAAATGCACATATTCAAAGGTTTTGACGATCAGAGTGACACATACCATGATACCCGGACTCATTACCTCATGGCACAAGATCCATTTCTACTGTAGGGCCAAGCCGATGTGATGGATGTTGCTACTGATGAAAACGTGGGGGTGCTAAAGAATGAAAGAATGGGCCCTCCAGGGCCATGCTCAAGTCGATCTGGCTCTATGTAGGTCATGTCTAGGACCTATGGGCCTTGAGACATAATCTCCTTAGCTATCCCTAATCTAGGGGATAACAAACCTGTTGGTGGTCCATAAGGGCGTAAGCTAGTGATCCTTAAGGGGTTAGAATTTCACTCTTTCCAGATGCCTTTGGGTCATGGGTTTTTAACATGTTTCCTTACGTAGGAAAAAAATGAGCTCTTAGCCAAGAAGAAATTGTTTTAAGTCATACTCTAGGACCGAAATTTAGAAACATACGTGTAGAAATTTGATAACTTATATCCATGAAATTTAAAATTTGCAATATATGATTTTTACAAATTATATATGATTAAATTGAGATGAGATGTTGTAAAATCATGTGACATGTATCTCCATATCTATTCTTATAACATATAAGTGAAATGAAAAGACCACAACATAGTCAGCATACCAAGATTACACGCACACTTATGAGGTACTGACTTATTAATCACCTAAGCCAAATGTAATTTCCAAGAAACATGATGCCTTCCATCAAGAATCAGGGACCTAACACCATATGAATATTAAAAAGAAAAATAAATCATTCTAGCTTAAGGGGACTCATTTATTTTTCAGCCTATAATACTATAACAGAAAGTAATTTAATTCAACTTAGAGCAACCTCCCTTGCATTGGGTCAGCAAGTGGTCTTATAACAACAAACTTAATCAAGGGTAATTGTATTGTATTCATCATAAGATAACTGATAAAATTGATTTAATATCATTTCTCAAAGCATGGGGAGGACATTCAAGAAGTTCATACAATTAGATTATATATATTTACGCATTTTAACCTGAATTCGCCACTGGGTGGTTGTTGGTTTTCCCAAGTAATGTAAGTACAAGTGTCGAACCAAGGTCTTTAATGAGTTACCAATGTCTGGAGCATTGAGAACGTAGTAAGGAAAAGTTTCTAAAAAGCAAAAGATAGAAGGGCATGGTCAACACTTGCTGCCCAGAAAACGCAATGGTAAGTTTCCCTGGTCTGCCCAACGATCCAAAATATATTTATTAAGTTAGCCTTACAGATCTGAAGAATTCATTAACACAGAATGCTCATGATTGACTGCTATCGAGGGCTCGGTGTTCAATGAAACAACTGTTACCCCACCCAACTCCTGACAGCTCTGAAAGCAATTAAAAATTAATAAGGGTTTGCCAACTACAAACTCGAAAAACATGGGTAATAAAGTTATCCCAACAATAACCAATTCGCTAGCAGAGATAAATCTGCTCTAAAAGCCCAGACCAGCAATGATGAACAGGTCGTAACATTTAAAGGAACGTAGCCCACAAAAGCACCCATAGTAGAATAAAACACAATCATAAATAAAAACGCCTGTAATGGGTACAAGAACGCAGTCAAAAACGCAGGAAGAGTTATAATAAAACCCAATCCAATAAAACGTCGTAAATGATATTTAAAACACGGGAATCTTCATGAAATTCACCAGGCAGCCAGTGTATTCACGTAGCAATGAGGTTCTTGGGAAATCCACAGTCAAGGTAAAAAAAAAAGAGAGAGAGAAGTGAGCTTGTTGTCCAGAGTATCAACACTCAAACAACCCAACGTTACCATTACACAATAAATTTTCCCCCTCCCAAGACACAACAATTTAGCCCCGAGTCACACAAAAAAAAATGTTGCAGACGCACCACCACTCAACGCAGAAGGGTTCAGGACAAAAAGGGTACTGTGATGGAATAATAGTGTAGTATAACGTAGTGGCAATTCACCAGATGCACACCCAGGCAAGAGTTAGTCCCAAGGTTTAATCACAAGCACAAAAAGATTTGTTTAGAAAAACAAGAAACTCAAGTCTACGCAATTTTTAAAGGTCAACTCCTGGAATACCCAATATAAAATCACCGAAATGCAATATCGCAGATAGAAAAATCACTGAAATGGTTAAAGCTCAACTCCCGAATCATAGAATGTAAAATCACAGAATGTAAAGCCATAGGACTTCGTAGAGAACAGTGAGAGGAGCGCAAGGCTAGGTTCTCCCTTGTTGAACAAACTTAGGGTCAGATTTTTTTGTTTAGAGCGATCATCTATCACAATTGCCGAAGTCCTAAACATTTTTCTCTATTTATCCAGTACCGAATTACAACAGCGGAGTTACTATTTTACACTCGGAACACAATTATAATTTCCAAAGTATTAAAACCATTCGATTCAACAAGATCCCAACCAACATCCTGATGCATTCTACTCTAAAAATCAAAAAGTGTACCTTTGCCTAATAGCCCACTTCGAATGACGTCCGCGCTCTTCGTGCCACTCCCACTCACCGACCGTCGAGACCTCACTAGTACCTCCCAGCCAATGCTAGGGGTACTCTGCTTCCCCCTTAGCCCCCCGAGCCACAAAGGGGCCACACACTATCCAAATGGTACGTCTAGCTCCCAGCTCGCCTCGCAAGGCCGAGCTACCATTCCTATCTGAGATGGGAAATCCCAACTCCCCACAAGTAATTAGTCAAGTCACAAATCCGATAGCATAACGCTACGCTAACAGTCGATCCCCTTCTTCCTTCTCCTCTCTCTCTTTTATAGAATTTTAGAACTTCCATTCTTTCCCTAATCTCATTAAATTTTAAGTTTTAATAAAAAAATMTTCCAAAAATTCTCGTTCGTACAAGTGTCACCCATCCCCCACTTTCCTCCAATAATTATTTTCTTTAAATTAATAATTGTCTCAATTTCCCTCACCCACCTAGAGTTGCTCCTAAATTTACTCATAGGTGTTCCTAGATTCCCTTACAGGTTTAAATACTTTCTCTAAAATGAAGTTACCAATTTAGTTCAATTTAGAAGGTTCTTAACTGCAGATTCTTTACTATGTTGACCTCGCTTTTTACCCTAATTTCCCCTCCTTCCCTTATTATGTTTCCTCCATTCCTTAGTTTCCGAATTTTTATTATTCCCTTCTTTCCCCTTTTTATTAGAGCCAAAATGGCAGTTGCGCAAACTAACCTCTTTTCCTTTTTATTAATAATTTAATATCTTTTACACTTTCACAAGTTAAATAATTAAATTCTTCTTTATGTTTTATATCCACAGCTTTTAATTAAATTATTACTCTCTTCATTTTACCCCAAAAATTTATGAAGACCAAACTATTACTTAAATGGTTTTTATTTTAAATTTTACCACTTTAAATTTTTAGAGATGTTTTCTCAAGGGTAGACAAAATTTTACCCCTAAAGAACTTTTTGACATGGAACTTAGATTCTGGACTGGGCGACATTTATTTAGGGAATTTGTTTTAAAATTTCTTAAAGAGATATTAGTCTTAGGGACATCTAGGTTCGTTCCTTTAACATCATCAACGCGACGTGCCCTTCAGGACGCACTACGTGCTCCAAGGGTGCCACTCACCTCTAGTGTTTCTTTTTCTCGACGTTCCCTTCGGGACGCACCACGTGCTCCAAGGGTGCCACTCGCCTCTTGTGTTTCTTTTCCGCGATGTGCCCTTCAAGATGCACCACGTGCTCCAATGGTGCCACTCGCCTCTTGTGTTTCTTTTGCGTGACGTGCCCTTCAGGATGCACCACATGCTCCAAGGGTGCCACTCGCTTCTTGACTTATTGGTAGACATCAATAACCCCTGGAGTCAACACTCCGCCAGTTGAACTTGTGGGAGACTAAGGGATTCTAAGGAATAAGTCCCCCGCCTTATTGCACGCCCCTTAGAATCATCGTGAGCGATTGTCGCAGTCTGCCCTCACAGCATCGTGGGTCCTCTCGAACTAGGTAATCATTAACCTATAGTTCGAGCCATGGCGGGAGTGCTAGTAGGTTGTGGCAGGGCTGTTGTCCACACCTCTCCCTCAACCTCTCTGGAAATCATGTGTGTGGCCCCTTTACTCTATATGTGAGTCTGGTCGGAAAGCTATCGCCAGCCTACATCATCAACAATCATGTCAAAACATGTCCACATCATATCAGCTAATCCAATGTACTAAAATCTCATTAAACAATCAAACCCCAAGCACACTCCCTAACTCGATCCGGAGTCCAAGGGGTTTCGTCGATGCCTCTGCATCCTCAAGGTCCAAAACCCTGCACACTCAATAAAACCGAGTCAATAGCACCTGTCTATGTCAAAGCAGTAAAACATCATGTCATCTACCATAATGCATCATAATCAAGGACAAATGTTTTAATATCATAATAGTCTGGATCACTTGTGAGCAAGTG
>JASDQU010585981.1:81265-103441 GCA_032191745.1 Picea mariana | reverse complement strand
AATATTTTGAGGTCATGTGCATTTTATGGTGCTAGTCATTGTGCTAAATATTGTACCCAAGAGGGATCTGGGTGCATATATTGTGTATTCAATATGAAACCCAAATATTGGACATAAGTCTATCCAAAGGAAGACTTATTTTCCTTCACCTGCAACTCATGTTCCTTCAACAACTCAAGTACTCTTGCCAAGATTTATTGAATATAAAAATATTATCCAAATAAATGACTAAAAACTTATCGAGGTGTGGTTTGAAGATGTCATTAATTAGCCACATGAATGTGGCTGAGACATTCTTCAACCCAAATGGCATTATCTTCCACTTGAAAATCCTAAAATTAGTCTTGAACGATGTCTTCCAGGTGTCTATTGCCTGCATAAAAACTTGATGATACCATGTTGTCAATTCCATCTTGGTGAAGAAGCAATCCCCTTGTAAGTGGTCCAACAAATCCTCAATCTGGGGTAGGGGATAGTGGCTTTATTGAAGGCACAATAATCATTCATGAGGTGCCACTGATAATCTTCTTTCTTGGAAATAATGAAGGCTGGGGATGCATAGGGTGATGATGAAGGTTTGATGTGGCCTAAGTCCAGAAGTTGGCTAGTTTGGCGTTCAATTTTAGAATCTTCTTGAGGAGAGAGTTGGTAGTGATGGGAGTTAGGAAAAGAGGTTCCCAAGATGAGTTCAATGGAAGTATCAATATATCGATATGGGGGTAGTCTCGTGGGTTGTGTGAATAGATCAAAAAATTATTAGAGCAAGGAGACCACATCTAGAGGTTTGGGATTGGTCATATTATCAGGTCTAATGGGGGAAACCGGGAACAAAGGGATGCATGTACTAATACTGATTTACTTAACTACATTTTTGGTAAGTGGTGGGGTGTGTTGAGGAATCGGTATGAAGAACCTTACTCAAGCATTTTCAATTCTTGCTAGGATAAGGAAAGATAGTTGGGAATGTTACCTGGGGTTTATAGCCTTTAATTCAAAACAATCTCTTAATCCACAGGTAATATGTACTAGGGAATAAGGTTGATTTTATATGTTAAATTTAACTATGAAAAATTAAAGAAACGGAGATATACATAAGTGTGTAAAGGAACATAGACGAGAATAAAATTAAAATCGTAAGATACACATGTAACAATGAAATCATAAAAATGATTTCTCTATATTAATTGTATTCTGAGATACAAAAAAAAATTCTCTTTACAAACACATGCAAGGGTGGGACCAAAGTCAGATTTAGAATCCTCTGTTGGACACCATACAAAAAGAATTTGACAAAAAAAGAAACTGAAGCTAAAGATCTGGATCAGCTTGCCATAACAGTGTTGTCACTTGGCTTTGCAAAATATCCTTTATCAGTTATGAAATCGAATCCATAAACAAACAAGAACACAAAGACTTCCAAGAAAGATCATAACCTTTAGAAACAAGTATTTGAAAGATGCAATTCATTTTTTAATATTGTTGTCTTCAATAAGACCTCGTTGTCATCAATATGGTTTAGTTTTCTAGTAAACTCAGAATGAATGAAGAAAAGAAATATCTCGCAAGTATAGAGAATACCTTATATCAGAACTTCTCTTTTTGTTCTCTCTCTCTCTCTCCCATTTGTCTCTCATTTTGATTGAGATTTTATTCTTCTTCAAAAAAGTTATGGTAGTTCAACTAACTCTCTTTTGTTAACCTTTAGTTATCTTAACCACTAGCTTGAGACAAATATATAATAATAAAATAAATATGGGTCTACTAAATAATAACTAAATAGGTGGGACCCCTAATCTCTTTGTTAAATTTTAACAAAATATGACTCCTCCTTGTTACTCCCCTTTTATTGACCTCAATAATAAGAATAATGTGAAATATAATAACCCAAGATATGTTCCAACATTTTCCTTGTAACTCCCATTCACATAAATAGTCAAACATTTTATTACTAACAAAAATAAAACATGATTGTTGACCAAAAATAGGATAATATCCACATTGTCCAAAACATTCTATCTAAATATATGCTTGTTGTAAAAAAAACACAGTTTGTTACCATACTAATAACAACATCAAAATGCATATTTGCTATGAGAGGTGGTTTTCCTCTTTTCATTACTGCCCTCTTTTGATCTTTCTATTGCAGCCTTAGGTTGATTGGAACCTTAAGGATGGATTTCGCTAATGACATGGGATAAATTGTATTTGATGTGAATATGGGAAGACATAGATTCAAAGGAATTTTTGGAAGAGCTATGGGAATTAGCTATTTTTTTCCCTTTATCGATATCTAGTTCGGGCATGGTGGTTTTGAGCCTTTTTCTTGCATGTGAGGACTGGGCAGGAGAAACAATGTGATCATCTTGGGAATTTTTATTGAATGGTGGTGGAGGAGGAGGCCATGACAACGATACCATAGTCCAACCATTATGATGTGCAGCATGTTGATGGATAATATCTTTCCAACCATCATTGGCAGGTGATTCTAGCTGCATATAAATGTGAGGGGGAAAACATATACCAAAGAATTTTTGATGTGGTTGGAAAGGAGGCCTCTCAGTTCGGGGTTGCAAAATTCCTTCGTCAACTAGATTGAAGAACCCAACTTGAAAAAGTTGATTTAGTTCTTTCGGATCAATGTCAAAATGTATTGAGAATCGTGGCCTTCTATGGCCTCTGTTCCAATTATTTCCTCTACCTCTGTTTGCACTTCTGCCATTTCTTCCCCTGCTAAAAAAAACTCATCTTGAAGAAATATTTCAATCAAAATACGAAATTTTTTAACAATCCATTCATCAATACTCTACCTAAAATAAATTCGAGATGTTGGCTCTATTATTCATAGAAAAATCATATGCAGTCCATCCATTGATATAATCCACCAAATACTGAATTTAATAATTAACTGCAAATGAACAGGGAATTACAGGGTTATTGGGAATATGGGGGGCTTTGTAATGCATGAAAATGATATTATGACGGGAAAGAACAAATGGATATTGTTCAAGAAAAATGGAGATCCTTTCCTTTAATAAATAAGTCCTTCATATTGAAACCTTCAATCAAATCATCATCCAAATCCTTTGAATGAATTTACAATAACAACACATGGAAGTGAATTAAATTTTATTGGGAGAATGATGGGAATAAAATGAGTGAAAAGTGATATCATGAATGGGAGTAAGATGGTTATTATTCCAATAAATAAAATATCATTCATTAATTCTATATTTCACAATAATATTCTTTGCTCTAAATATTTTACCATTATTCGCCAAGCCGATTTGCATAGAAAGAATCCCCTTAACCAAAAAATCATTCGAGCCACAACCATTTCTTTTATAATAATTCATCATACAACATCCATTAACTACAACCTTCAAAAAAATTAATATCAAATTCGAGGAAAATTCCAGAATTGTCAACTTTCGTAGTCTTTCTTTTGTTTTTTCCCAAAACCATAGATATTTTTTTTAAATGGTAAAGTGATATGTAGAAGACCAATAAAAAAGAATTTTGGCTTGACAATAATCATAACTAAAATATTTTTAATCAGCCTAAAATATTGAAAGGAATCACAAGGACCCTTTGATGGTGCATCAAAAATTTCTCTATAACCTCAAATCATTAGCAACAAAACTAAAGTGGCTCAAAAACCCAATGTGGGTTTAAAAATAAAAAACTCATATTAACTTCAGAAGTCAACCAAATTCCTGGTGGATAAATAACACATCGAACCTAGGATTTTGAGTTTTTGAATCAATGTTATGGTTATTTGGGCAAGAAACAAGACTTCAAATTATCTACATGTTTGAATCCATTGGGAAACAAGGCCCGAAACGAAATAGAGTAGGTGTGATATTTGCAGTGCATCCCATAAGAATGATGATAATAATTCCTTCCCAAAAAGTTTCTTGGAAAACTTCCAAGGTGACAGAATTTAGCACATACAAATTTTCCAAAGTCTGGGTCTGTCTAGGGTAATATAAGAACCCTTCATTTTCCTTTTATTTTACAGAAAAAGATAACACTTTAGAAATTAGTCATACAATCCGAGCAAACACAAATTTAATTGTTGTAAAAACTTTTTCCAACAATTCAATTGCCAATGTTTGTTCCAAACGTAATGAATCCATATAATCCAACAAGAGTAGAACACTGAGCAATAACTCGGGTTCAAATGAATTTTATGCCAACAGGAAAGCAAATTCATCACATTTTGGTCAACCAGAATGAAAACAATACACCATAGACTTTGTATCAACAATATAAATTCAATGTTTTCTCCAGGCACAACATAATTCATACCCTAACCCAAACACAAAGTCGAGTTATAGTTATGGTTTGAGTTTCTCAAATTTCCAAAAGGAAAAGCAAGGAAAACCCCAAATAGAAATGCTATAAACTTTAGAGAACAAATACATTTTGTATGCAAACTCCTAGAGCCAACAAAACGATTTAAATCAAGTAGAGTTTCAACTTAATGAATGAAGAGATCAAATTTTCATACATGTAAGAGTAAATATAAGGAAACTATGAGACGCAATGCCTTCAAGGTGGAAAATGGTGGAGTTTCTATTTACCAGAGTGCCCACAACAAATACCAAAACATAATGAAGGTGGCGTTGTTGGCATAAAAGTGATCAGACCATGGTCCTTCTTACGTTACCAACAAAGGGTATCGAAGTAGCCTAGAGCGCTGGCATTTTCATCTTCCCGGAAGGGAAGAAGTCTCACCCGAAGTGCAACCGAGACAAGAAAGAGAGGGAAGGGTAAGGAGAATACTCATACAAACCTCTAAGTTATCAAGATTCATGCTAGTCTTGCGCAAGATAGATTAATCCTGTAATAGTTATGGACATCTCCTAACTAAGAATAAAGAGAACATAGTTGCATCATCAATCATAAGGAGAAATTGAAGATAATCAGACATAAAAGATAATACAGAGCAACATTCTATATGTATCCATAATACTAAATACACAAGATGTATTCAAAATTTGGGCCTTCAATTATATTAACATATTAGGTTCTTCTCACAGTTTGAGTCTCATACATAAGTAGTCATAGGATGCCCCTCATCAAGTATGAGACAATGTTATAGCCTCTTTCTCCTTTACATCTAGATTGATACCAAACTCTGATACATTGACAGTTTGGTTGAGAACCCAATATTTCTCTCTTCTTATTGATATTGTTGCAACTTCTTTCCTCAATCTTGATGTTGCGTTGTCCTTCCAACTACTTTCTGTTTCTTTCTTTTGTCCGTTGTCCAGCTCCTCAACATCTTGCCCAATTTTTTTTCTCCAAAATGAAGTTGCAATATTATGTGCGCAACTTCTATCCATCAAAAGAAAGGTCCCAATAGGCTCCGACCACAATCCTTGACTCATCCCGAGTCAAGTCTTCAGCTCTTCTGTGGTCTCTGGGTTGGATCATTGTTATCTCTTTCCTTTTGGTTCCGAATTTATTTCATATCCAACTTAGACTGGCTATTCTTTATCTTCTTCAAACGAAGGGCCTAAATTAGGTGTAATATCCCTAAGCCAAACCCAATTGTAATGTAAATGAAAATTTACTTAAGTTGGTGAGCTGTTTGATATCATTTTTTTTGTATGCACATTTCATGGCATAGTGCATGCATGTACTACGCAGTAAAACGAAGAAGTTTGAACATTCCAGAATACCGCGCACAAAAACATAAGTGTGCGTGATTTTGAGGTCAGGTAGCCTTTTGTGTATATGCTACATTTTATAGGCTAGTAAGCTAGTTATTATAAGCTAGGATGCTTATGTTTTGATTAGGCCGGAGAGCCTAGATGTTAAAATCCAATGCGCCTATATTTGTATATATCTCATAATTAATATAAAACACATCACTGTGCGCAGAATGACCATGATAAAAGAGTATGGGGTACTAAACTCCATTGGTTAGGGAAAGGGAGGGGCCTAAAAGTTAAGGAAAATGGCTAAGCTAGGGAGCTTAAGCCAAAAAGGAATATTATATTAATATTTCTTAAATCTTAAAGTATGGATAATTATTTTATCCTAAGTTCTAAAGTTGGGTACAAGTGGGCCAAAGTAGCTCCCAACATGACAAGTGTCAAGTTGGGGACATGCATACATATTGTTGGGACTTAGTTCATTTTCCCTTATTTTCCATCATTCCTCCCATCATTTAGTCATCTAGTCAATCTTCTATGAGCATTCACACACCCATTGAGCTATCCTTTGTATCTTCATGATTGTACCTGAACCTGTATCCATGGCCATTTTGTGTTGGTGTATCTGGTTAGCTTGGGAGATGGACTGACGAAGAGGGTTGTCAGGCCCGTGGGATATTGAAGAGATGGGTTTTCAGGCCCGTGAGAAATTCTATGGGTGAGAGAATTGTTGGGAATTGATTTCCTGAAGGTGCTAAACTGCAACTACAGTGATCTAAGACTTCATGTTTGGCCTGTTGATGAAGCTCGGAAAGGAAGTGGGGATGCCGAAGGACTGTTGAGCAGATAAAATGCACACTTCTTGGGTGGGATAGGCATGTGGGGAATGATGGACTGTAGGTTGTTATTTTGAGTTGGTGCCTGAGATGGATTCTTTCCTGTTGTCTATGAGCCTTTAGTCTAGTTAGGAATCCTTTTACCCGGGTGGATTTTAGTCCCATCTTGGGGGTGACTCACTGTTGAGAGTGATGAACAGTGTGGTCTAAGTCTGGGAGGTTTGTGGAAGGTTTGCACGCAATTGGTGACATTCTTACCAATATAACTGCTAATTGTGTGATAAATTTACATGTTGCATTGTTATTTACATGCTTTTTTTTATGGGTTATCATATGTGCGGTTATAACTATGTTTATTTTTATGGCTATTTCCTGTATGTGTTGCATGTATATGTTTACTGTTATTTCGGTGTGAATCCATGCATTTACAGATGTATTTGGTTGTTTACATTTTATATATATGTTTCCGCAAGAGTTCTGTGTGTATATATTTTAATTGCATGCAGTTCAAAAAAAATAGTGTGTCATAGCTTAGTTGGATGTTGGGTATGTTACAGTATGTTCCGTAGAGAGAACATAAAGCATTCTCTAGCATAACGTGGCTCGACATGGATGGTTGGGGACATTACAATATGGTATTAGAGCTTCGGTTTTTCAACACTGAGCCTGGATGGGTTGAGAAAGTTGGGTTAAAGCGAAGTGTCACAGAGGATTTATTTCGAAGTGGCCAAATTTCAGTTTGTAGAGCGTCCATGGTAAAAAGTAACAACAACTGGGTGGAATTGGGGAAAATTCCCAATTTTTGTTTTTAAATTCATGAGAAAATGGAGAAATTCGACCAAGTGGTGAGATATTATTGTTTTAATATATGTTCTAGAAAATTTAGACCTGGAATTGATCGAATTTGAAGTCACAGTGAAGCCATGACATTTGGAGTGAGTTTTATAATTAAAATTCCTAATTCATGAATTGAGTTTGGGAAAACAAATTCGTTCCAGAAACTTCAACCCACAACGATTTGTTGTTGCATAAGTTGAACTGGTGTTATCGAGGTGAAATGGAACAAATTTCATAATTGCAGAATGTCGATGGTAAATTGGGGAAAATGCTAAGCCAAAAGCCCAAATTTCTGCAGCGGAATTCACGAGGAATTGATGCACATAAAAATGAATGTGCACGGGTGTGCGCACTAAATTTTGGTGTTGCGCAGAAAAATGTTAGTGTGCAGGTGTGCACACTAAATTTTTGTTCCGTGCGGAAAAATGTTAGTGTGCGGGTGTGTGCACTAAATTTTGGTGTCGCGCAAAAAAATGTTAGTGTGTGGGTGTGTGCGCTAAATATTGGCGTCGCACGGAAAAATGTTGGTGTACAGGAGCGTGTGCTAAATTTCGCATTGCACGATGTGTGTTATCACATTTATTTTTAAGAAGGGGGGGGTGGGGTGTTCTTCTAAGAAGTTGGTCCCTTTGCAAAGGAATGAAACAAAATGGGAAAAAACCCACAATTTGGCTTATATCCTAAGTTAGAGGAGTGATGAGATGTTTTGATGTGACATGATAAGATGCATGCAGATCTGGGCAGTTGAGAGATGAGCACCCTAGATCAATGGTCAATGCCCATATCGGGGCCTCAACATGTGCACAGGATAAAAAGGGTAGAGAGGGTCAGGGAAAATAGTCGTGGTTTGTGAAGGTGCTATGTTTCAGCCAAAGACACACATCGGGCCCAAAAGCGGGGAGGTTCCAAACCACTTTTCGTAGCCCCGATATGCACATGTGCACATAGTGTCCTATCCTGGGCCGACAAGTGGCCTCCCCTCATCACTTCCGCTCCCTCCATCTGTCTTCCACTCACCATCCTACCGATACCTATCCCTTTCTCATCTCCCGCCACCTGTGCCACCTCTCTCCACATCACCTCCATCCCATTACACCTCAGCTCCCACTTGTGTGGCCCACACACTATCCTCAGTCTCCTCATCCATCCACAGTTGTCCATCTAGACATATCCCATCTGATACTCCATGTCGAGTGTGCCAATCACTTCATCAGCAACCACATCTACTGTCAGGCTTCCCCGTAAGCATCTGGCTCAGATCAAGACGGTGAATGCTTAGGCTGCCACGTCTTACAGGTGCAGAGTTGACTTGAGAATTCTCCTATTCCAATGAAACAATTATGAAGGTGGTTGGTGGTGGTTGAACGTCGTTTCTGCCATAAGTAGAAAGCGCAGGAAAGGACCGTGAGTTAGTCATCTCATCAGTAGATCCGTTATAAATCCCTCTTGCATCTGATCGAAGTTCACGGCTAGTTAGAGACTATATGCACATTTCGACAGGAAGCATGCACATGTAATGCCTTCAATGCATCTACTCAAATATGCTTCCATGATTTTCTTTTGACTATAAATACTTAGTTTTGATTTATTGTAAGGGTCGATGGTAGAGCTACGCTCCCTCTTGTAAAGTTTTAATGAGGCCTCTTGTTCTCTGGTTATGTACATGTATTTGAGACTTCTTGTTTAATGAAAGTCAACTTCTTTCCATCTCTTCGTAATCACTGTGTTAAGACACATGGAATTGGAGGATCCAGTCGAGGGTTGTGATGTAGGTTTGATCACTATAATATTTTCACCAGTTTTAATCGGTTTCGTGTGTTGTCTTTTCCCCTCTTATATTGAGTATCTCGGGCATGGAGGATCCAGTTGAGCTGTTACAACATCATTGTGATGTATGTTTGATCATTGTGTTGTTGTAACTGTGTCCTTTAGACATATCTTAGTGTCTGAAGATTTGGGTCCAAGAGGATATCATTCTTGAATATTTTCTTCCTTAGGCTGTTCGAAGACCAGATGTCCATAGCAGGCCCTTACATATACTCACCAGTTCTCCCCCCTACTCACCCTTTTACTGCAACTTACTGACTGAAGTTAGATCAAGACCTCACTTACCTATGCATTGCATGGTCCAGGATTTTGAGTTAAAGCAATATAATCTTGAGACTGCATCCATTAGACCACCCTTTAAACTATTTATTTTGACATAAAAACTAATGGGTATCAGGCTTACCTCTAACGCAATCCAGAGGTGACTTATGGCACCGACATTTATGGTGCCGCTATCAAGGATGAAGTTGAATATTTTCAGTGGGATTGAACAACAAAGCTTACTGGTTCTGAAGGTGCATTAGATCCCTGTACATCAAGATTGCAACTGTGCACCTAGTGACTCCACTGTGGTGACTCCATTAAAGAGAATCCACCGGCGACTCCACTACTTCAGCTTCGGCTTCTAGAGGCAGACACGTATACCCCACAACTGCCTTTAGCAATGCATAAAGCTGACCCAGAGAAGATTATCATAAAAGGAAAGGCCCTTCATGAAAGTACTTCTACTTCTGAACCAGGTATTTCTGATGATTTTCATTATCCTATAAGAACTCCAATTTATTCTTTTCAGCCTTCTGTTATACCTTTTGTTGGAGTTTCCTGAAATTTAAATTTTGGGAGTGTTCATGTTGATTCCCCCCCCCTGGTCTGGGATTGGAAGGAGAATCCATTGTCACTCCTCTCTCCCCTGAGGTTGTACCATGGTTTAGACCTAGTGCCTTAGAATAATTTCCCACCCCGGGATTTACCACTCCTCCTCCTATTAGAGTTATTGATTTCATGGAAAGAGAGACCCCTGTTCCCTCAATCCCTCTATATTTTTCTCCAAATCCTCTGTTGTTTCCCTTGCCTCTCAGAAGCTCAGTTTCAACCTCCCCTTTTCTAACACCTTCTCCTCCTAATTCTACTCTACCTCTCATCCCTATGGTAGAAGCTAATCCCACTAGAAGTAGAATGGATGCCATAGTAGCTGCTAGATACGCCCCTCTAGTCCTACCCCAGCCCATGAATTTTCTCCCTGCTAGAGATTACTTGAAATATATGCCTAAGTTCACTAGAGAAGAGGATATAACTATTGACAAGCACCTTTCTGCCTTCTATAGTTATGCAAATAATCTGAATATTGAAAATGAAGATGTATGGATGAGATTGTTTGTCCAGAGCCTTGATGGTGAGGTTAGAAATTGGTTTAGAGGTTTGACCCCTGGATCCATTGTTGGGATTGAGGCTCTAGATGACGACTTCTTGAGATAGTGGGGGGATAAAAAATAATTTATGTATTATATCACAGAGTTTGGGTTTCTGAAGAGGAAAGAGGGAGAATCTGTCTCCGATTTCTCCAAAAGGTTCAATAAAATGTACAATAAGATCCCTATTAAAATAAAGCCTACAGAGGCCTCTGCCAAAATCACTTATGCTAGTGATTTTGACCCTGATTTCTGCCTCCTGCTCAGAGAAAAATGAGCTACTTCCTTGGCTCATATGAATGATGTAGCCCAGGAAGTAGAATCCAAGGTGTTGGCAGCTAACAGACTCAGGAATAAGGATGATAGAGACATACCAAGAAAAAAATCAGAATCCTCCACCTTCGGTTCCTCTGTTTCACCCCCTCAAATGGATGAAGTAACCAAGTTACTAAAATCACTTTCAACTAGGATGGAAAGGTTGGAAGTAGAGGGGAAGACGACATATAGAAATCCTCAAAATATTGATAACATAGGCAACTTCAGGAGGCTGAATAACAATGCTCCTCAGATTATGCCAAGAGAGCCTAGAAACAGAGATAGGGATGATCAAAAAATCCAAACCCCTCTCCAAAATAACCTTGTTGTTGATGAAGAAGGATAGGAGGAAGAGATAGATCCTGAAATCCATTGTCTTGGAGACACCTCCCCATTCCCTCACTTGACTCAATATTCATACGAGGAATCCCTCTTAGACAACCAAATAAATGAGCTGAGTAAGGGGGAGAAAACCAATAGCAGCCCAAATAAATATAACCTTAGGTAAAAGAAGAAAGAAGTAAATTCTGACATACCTGATGAACCTTCCATAGTAGAGAAGCCTACTAAAGATGCAACAAACAACAACAAAGAAAAGAAAGCTCAGAATCCTCCACCAATAGCCAAAAACTTTGTCCCGGAGGTAAGAAAGATTCTGAATCCCCCTCCCTCATTTAGTTTTGAGCATGAAATTCAGAAGATCAGAATCCTTGTTCCCCTTTCAGATCTATTCAAACACGAAGACTTCAAGAGGTCCCTTTCTAAGATGTTTCATCCTGAGCCATCTTTCCATCCTATAGACTCAGTAAATCTCCAAGATGAAACGCTATTTGTCATCCTAGGTCCTATGATAGAAGATAGAGATGATTCATCCCCTCCCTTCAATACATCACTGAACATACATGATAAGGTATTGCATAATTTATTGATGGAATCAGGTGCATCTCATAATCTCATGCCCAAAACTATCATGGAAGAACTGGGACTAGATATCACAAAGGCTTATCATGATTTGTATTTGTTCGATTCAAAGAGGGTGCAATGTCTTGGTTTCATCAAAGATCTAGTTGTGACCTTGTTTCAGCTTCCCATGAAAAGTGTGGCCATGGATATTGTAGTGGTTGACGTTCCCCCCAAGTTGGAATGCATTTTTCAAGATATTGGATTAAAAGGCTTGGGGGAATCTTGCAGATGGACCTCACATATGCTACCATTCCTATGTTCGGAGGGGAGAATAGAAGATTGTACAGAGAGGCTTAGTTGGCCTATATTATTATTGATGAATATGACCCCACCAACCATCCTATCTTTTCACTTGACATCGAGTTGGGGACCAGTTTTTTGCAATTCACTAATGCTCCTGAGCCTGCCTTAAAGCTCAAAAAGAAGTCCATGGTTTTTCATGAATCTTCTTTCTTCACCACCTCTGTTTGGAAAATGTTTTTCGATGGAGCCTCTTCTAGGGAAGGTGTTGGTGCTGGAGTGGTATTTTTTTCACTAGACTAGGAAGCCACATATCTATCATACAAACTAGAATTTGAACCTACCAATAATGTGGCAAATTATGAAGCTCTTGTTTTAGGATTAAGAGCTGCAAAAGACATGGGGATCAAGGAAATATCTGTGTTTGGAGAAGCAGAATTGATTGTTAAACAAATTATAAATTTGTATCAAGCTAAGAATCCCAGGCTCAGAACCTATAGAAATGAAGTATGGGACCTCATTAATAGTTTTTTCTTGGCTTTCAACATTTCATTTATTCCGAGGGAAAAGAATTGTCATGGCTGATTCTTTGGTTTTTTCAGCAAGAAATTTTAAAGTCCCTCTGCCACCTAAAATCAGGTATGATGTAGAATTGAAATATAGACCCTCTATACCTGACAATGTCAAGCATTGGAAATTATTTGAGGATGATCTTGAAATCAAAAGATTCCTGGAAACTATCGAGGAATTTTTTGTATTGCACATTGATCAAGATCATGACTCTGAAATAGAGCCTTATCCTGATGTTTTCTTGAAAAAGATTGTTGATCATCACATTGTCCAGCTACCCAACAATCACATCCCAAAGGGACTAGTTCCTTTGGAAAGTATTTTTGATAGAAATGATGTGGCAATGAAGGGTAAAATATCAAATGATGATGTTGATGTGGCCGAGTGCAATATTGGCACAGAGAAGGACCCAAAATTTGTCAAATTGTCAAGCAACCTGTCAAGAGAGAAGAGGGCCGAGTATACTGAGTTATTAAAGGAATTTTATGATGTGTTTTCTTGGAAATACGAAGATGTCATAACATATGACACCATTGTAATTAAACACAAGATCCCATTGAAAGAGGAGGCCAAGCCATTTAGGAATAAATTAAGACAAATAAATCCTATGTTGTTGCCTATTATAGAAAGAGAGGTGAAGAAGATTTTTGATTCTCATATTATTGTGCCTTTGATATATTCTGAGTGGGTATCCAATGTGGTCTCAGTGAGAAAAAAGAGTGAAGAAATCAGACTCTGTGTTGACTTCAAAAATCTGAACAGGAGCTCTAGGAAGGACAATTACCCACTGCCAAAGATGGAACACATATTGTAGAGGGTAACTGGTGTGTCTAGGATTTCCATGATTGATGGATTTTATGGCTACAATCAGATCTCTGTCTTGCCTGAGGACAGATGAAAGACAACCTTCACTACTCCTTGGGTCACCTTCATGTATGCCAAAATGCCCTTTGGATTGATGAATGTAGAAGAAACCTTTCAGCGAGCCATGGACATTGCCTTCATTGGGGAGAAATATAAATTCGTGATCATCTATCTGGATGATAAAATAGTATTTTATAGATCTGATAAAGAACACGACTATCATCTGAGGAAAGTCTTCTTGAAGTGCAGAAGGTTTGGTATCTCCCTAAATCCCAAGAAATCATTGGGAAATTATTGGGGCACATAGTATCATCCGATGGGGTCAGAATTGATTCAAGTATGGTAGAATCTATTCAAACCTTGTCACTTCCCAGATCCAGGAAGGAATTTCAGTCTTTCTTGGGAAAAATTAATTTCTTAAGGAGGTTTGTTTCCAATTTTGCTAAGTTGGTGAAGCATATCATAGTTACGCTCAGAAAGGGAAATGAAGTAAAATGGACTATGATAGATACATTATTTGATCCAGGTTCCCAAGTAAACTTGATATCTGAAGCACTTGCCAAAAAGATGGGTCTTGAAACTAAACCACATCCAAAGCCTTATCCTCTTGCTTGGGTATGTGATAAAGAAAAACTTAATTTCACCAATAAATGTAGGGTTAGATTTTCTATTGCTTCAAAGTTGAATGATGAAGTGAATTTGGATGTTGTATCACTTGATATATGTGTCATAGTGTTGGGAAGTCCTTATCTTTATGATAGAAAAGAAGTCTTCTTTCTTCATGAGAACAAATATCACCTTACTAAGGGGGGAGTGGAATATATTGTTAGATCACACAACATGAGGGTAAGCACAACACTTGTTAGTGAAGGACAAATGAAAAGACTCATAAAAACTAATAAGAGATATGTACTCATGGTAGTAAGGGAGAAAGATGTCGGAACATTCAACACTTTCCAAGGATGTGATCCTCCTCATAAGAAAGAATTAATTGATATTGTTTCTAAGTACGATGATATTTTCCAGGAACCAGATGGATTACCTCCTAATAGGGAAATCCAACATGAAATACATATTTAGCAGGATTCTCCTCTTCCTAATGTGGGCATGTACATGATGTCAGTTGTAGAGATGACAGATATCAAGAAGTAGGTACAAGGATTATTGAATCAAGGGATTATTAGGCCCAACTCATCTCCTTGTGGTTCTTCGATCATGATGGTGACAAAGAAGGATGGCACATGGAGAATGTGTGTCGATTACTAGGCCTTAAATAAAATCATGGTGAAAAATCGATACCCTCTTCCTCATATAGATGATTTACTTGATCAGTTAAAGAATGTTGTTTTTTTCACTAAGTTGTATTTGTGCAGTGGATACCATCAGAACAGGGTTGTAGAACAAGATGCATGGAAGACTTCCTTTAAAACCAAATAGGGATGGTTTGAGTGGATAGTTATGCCATTTGGGATTTGTAATGCTCTAACAACCTTATTGTGTGTGATGAATGATGTATTCAGGCCTTTTCTAGATGATTTTGTGATTGTATATTTAGACAACATTCTTATATTTAGAGGGACTTGGGATGAACATGTAAAGCATGTAAAGAAAGTATTGGATACTTTGCAAAGGGAAAAGTTTTATGTAAAATTTTCCAAATGTGAATTTGGTAAGATTACACTTGTGTACTTAGGTCATATTGTAGGAGAAGGACAATTGAAAATTGATCCTTCCAAGATTGATGTAATTGTAAATTGGCCCGAGTCCAAAAATATAACCGAAATACAGATCTTATTAGGTGCAGTCCAGTATTGGACGAGATTCATTTCAAAATTCTCCTTTATAGAATCTCCTTTGCATGCCTTAACCAGTGTGAAGAACACTTTCCAGTGGGGAGGAAAGCAAAAAAACGCTTTCGACACTTTGAAAGAAAAGATCAGTATTGCACCAGTATTATCACTTCTGAATCTTCAATAGCCCTTCAAGATCAAGACAGATGCTAGCATATACTCCATGGGTGCAATATTGATGCAATATCATAAGCCTATCTATTACCACTCTAAAACTTTTAACCAAGCTGTTGATAACTATCCTACATATGCTAAAGAGTTGTATGCATTAGTTCAAAGCATAAATAAATGGAAGCACTACTTGTTATGGAAGGAAACAATCATACATACAGATCATCAACCCTTATAGTATCTCCAAGCACATACCAAACTACAACAATCTTGACATTATAGATGAATAGGTTTCCTACAACAATTTCATTTGGTAATCAACTACAAAAAGGGTACGAGTAACAATGTAGCTAATATGATTTCTAGACCTCCTATTGTTGCTTATATTATTTTGAAGAATCTTTCTTTATCTCATGATAGCTATGTGAAACAATGTTCCATTGATGAATATTTTAAAGAAGTATATGAGAATCTAACCCATGGTGCACAAGTAGAGAACTATTGTCTGCAAGGAAAACTAATCTACCATCTTGGAAATCTATGTATTCCTACAAGTGAACGAGTCCATGTAATACGAGAAGCTCACACTTCTCTTGTGTCTGGGAATTTTGGGGTAAGAAAAATGATGGCTCGTCTGCAGATATTTTGTTACTGGCCTTAGATGAAATAAATTGTAACTAAATATGTAAAGGGGTGTATGATGTGTTCTACTTGTAAGCCCACTAATAGAAAACTGGGGCTATACTCACCAGTACATGTTCCATCCCATCCATGGGAAATGATCTCCATGGATTTTGTAGGGGGTTTACCAGTGTCAAAAAGGGGTAATGACTATTTGTATGTTGTAGTGTATAGGTTCAACAATATGTGTATCTTAATGCCATGTAAAAAGTAGATCATTGCTGAGCAGACTACTAATATCTTCTTTTAGTATGTTTGGGTACACTTTGGGTTACCCACATCCATTATCTCATATCGAGATACTTGATTCCTTGGGGATTTTTGGACAAGTTTGTGGGGAATGATGGACATCAAGTTGAAGAGGAGCATTGCTTTCCATCCACATACTGATGGAAAACATAGGTTGTTAACTGAACAGTGGTACTTTTTCTTCGAGGCTATTGCAACAAGAATCCCAAGTTATGGGATGAACAGATACCCTATGTACATCATGATTATAATCAATCCTTACATTCCTCCACTCAATGTTCGCCTTTTCAGACATGTTTTGGGTATTTACCTAAGGTTCCTTTGGACTAGATATATGGGATAGATACTGGTTCAAATGAAGAAAGAAATGAAGATAGAACCTGCAATTTCATCTATAGGATCCAGCAGGTACATAAAGAAGTTAGGGAACAGTTGGAGAAAATTCAAGCACAGTATAAAGCTTGACATGAAAAACACAAGGTTCATCATCAGTTCCAGGTTGGAGACCAGGTATGGCTTCACATCAGTAAGGAAATATTGAAGGGTGAAGGAAAGAAACTCAAGCCCATTTGTTATGGACCCTTCACTATTTTGGATAAAAGTGGTACCAATGCTTTTCATCTAGATCTTCCACCTTATATGCATATATACTCAGTTGTAAATGTAGAGAAATTAAAACTTTTTGAGCCTCTCGTGATCATGGATTAGTGTGAGGAAATTTCAATACCTTCAGTTGATGAGTTTGCTCCTGAGTACTTGGATGAGTTAGAGGAAGATACCATTCTAGAAAGAAGGACGAGGACTTCATGCAGGGGTGATGTTGATTATCTTTGAGTATGCTTAAAGGGCACACATTAAAGCAAGGCAAAGTGGGTTTAGAAGGACAAGGTGAGGGAACTCTTGCCTCACTTATATGTTCATTGATGAAATCTTTTGCTGGTTAAAAAATTTCTCACTGGGAAGGCGTGATCCAAAAAGGATCTAGAGAAGACTAAGGATAGCTCAGAATTCACAAAAGTGACTCAGGGATCTCAAAATGAGCTCAGCAGACAAAGAAAGGGAAAAAAAATCAAAGTCCTCAAAACTTAGTGAAATTGACATCATCGCAAAGAACGCATCACAAGATTTCCAACGGCATAAATGACTCATCAAATGGAGTTACGGATCAAAATATATTTACAGTCAAAGTTTTGGTCAACCTAGCCCAATCAGCGGGGATGAGTCAACATCCATAATGCTAATGTTAGCATCAATAAATATGATGTCAATGTATGTACATTGTACATGGCATACGCAGAGGGAGGCATGTTTCATGTTGAACTCAGCATGACATCATCATGGTGACATGGCAACACCAGAGGCTGCCACATGTCACTCGTTTTCGACATTTTTGGGTCAATACATGGACCAATGAGGAAGTGCCACATGGAAGCCCATACAACCATGTGGCAGACTGTATGGGACGTGGCAGGTGATGTGGCAGGATGACATAGAAGATTGGCATGTCAGGTGATGTGGCAAGTGACATGGTAGGATGACGTAGCAGACTGATGTGGCAGGTGACTGTGCAAGTGGTTGGTGTGGGCCAATGGTTGGTTGTCACATGACCCAGTCATGGGTGGCCATGTGGTAGTGGGAAATTCCCAATGAGGGTTTGAAACCAAATTTTCAAAAATAAAAAAGGGTACCGCCAAATCTGGTGGCCACACTACCACTCTGACAAATATAAACAACGCTCCAAACTTGGTGACAGTTCCAATCCATATAGATATATATATATATATATTGTTATAACAATAATACTAAAAGGGGAGGCTTGGGAGCTCGACCCCGAGACCTCCCCCTATCCAATGCCTTACAATAGCATTCACCAAGCATTGGGCCAACGGACTCTATTGGTTAGTTCACCAAACTTTTCACTTAAATGTTGAGTCTGCCTACGGACGAGAGGAGGGCACTTGACGGTACGAAAGAGAACGATTTTTGAGATGTAGCACAAAGAATTAATTGTCGGGTGTAGGCATGAAAACCAAGACAAGATTTATCAAGGGTCTGGGAGTGCCAAATTTGGATTGAGGCGTGGAGACAATCATTTTTGGGTAATTCAACACCATGAATTTAATGGTGTTGTTTGTTTTTTGATCCGAGCAAAGCTTCTGCAGCTTAATTCTAGAATGAGGTATACTTATGTATTTTGCAAAATTATTTTGTTGAGTTAATAAAAAGGCCTACCCATTTGAGAGTAGGACCCAGAGACATAGTCCACTAGAGAAGAACTCCGTTATCAATTTTTTGTTTTCATATTTGAGTATTTTGTCTCTTCATTATTGTTGTTTTCCTTCTTTATGGTGCACTTTAATCTACGCTCATTTAATACAATTCTTTATAAGTCACTTCGATGAAAAGATACTAGATCATTATCCCTTTGTGTAAATATTTTGGACGTAATATGCCTATTATGCCAAGCTTTATGTCTAGCTTTCTCAACTGTTTGATGAAAATCTGCTAGAAATATTGTTTCCTCAAGTTCTTGCAACTCTGCAATCCTCTGCCCAAATGATTCATCATTGGTCATTTGTGTATCATGTTCTATATAGAGACTAGGTGTAATAAATTATGTGGGTACACCAACTTCTTTCTCATAAACCAACTGAAATGGAGTATACATGTGTATCTTATTGGTGGTAGTCCTGTAAGCCCACAAGACTGTTGGAACTCTGTCATCCCATTTTGCCATGTTTGCGCAACATACTTAGTCCTCTTTCCATAATTTTGTTGAATGCATCCACTGTACCATTAGATTGTGGATGGTAGAGACTTCTTTTATGGTGTTGTATAAGAAATTATGTTGTCAACGTTGTGATTATACTACTGATAAAGTGATTACCTTGATCAGTGGTCAACCTTATAGGACATCCAAACCGAGTGATAACATTCTCGAAGATAAATCTAGTAGTTATATATGTAGAGCAGTCTTGAATTGCCTATGCTTCAGCCCATATTGTAAGGTAATTAGTTGTGGTGATGATGTATCTATCCTTTGAGTGCTTAGTCGAGGGGTTGATTGGTCCAATAAAATCAACAACCACTTCTCAAATACCTGAAGTACTTTAACTGGCTGAAGGGGTAATGCATCACGGTGTGACATATTTCCTACTCTTTGGAAGATGTCACAAGATCTATCATATTCTTTAGCATATTTAAATAACTTATCCCACCATAATCCATCTTAAAGTACCTTATGTGCAGTACCTTTACCTCCAACATGTCCTCCCACAACTCTAATGTGGCATTCCCATGGGATATCTTTCCTTTCATGGTTTAAGAAACATCTCCTAAGGATGTTGTCTAGTCCTAATTTGTAAATTTTTCCGATGCTCAGTTGATGGTATGCTACATGAAACACCATATGTCACTTTTGGGTTGCAGCGTAAGTTTCTGGGCAGGTCCTTGTACTTAGAAAGACAACAATGTCTTCGAGATACTCTGGGATGGTCTCAATCTAGAACAGGTCCACGTTTGGGATATTTTCATCAACTTCTCCACCACTTTCCCCTGAATCCAATCTGGAAAGGTGATCTGGACCTACATTGCACCTTCCTGGTTTGAAAATTACTTCAAACAAAAACTCTTGAAAAAGCAGTATCCACCTGCAAATTCTTCCTTCAAGTACTAGTTTATTGACTAGGTACTTCAATGCAGGATGGTAAGTAAAAAAATTAAATGAAATCCTAACAAGTAGTGTCTAAGCTTTTGTAATGCATAAATCATATCTATACCTTCCATTTCAGTGGTTGTGTAGTTGGGTTCAGCTTGCGAAAGTTTTCTACTGGCAAAGTAGAAAGGGTGGTCCATATTTCCTTCCTTTGGTTGCGCTAGAATGGCTCCCAAGGTGATGCTTGATGCATCCACATGTACATGGAACTAAATTTCCCAATTGGGAAATATCAAGATAGGTGCAGTACTTATTTTTATTTGAGAATATCAAATGCTTTGTCACATTATGGTGTCCACCAAAATAGTTCGGACTTCTTCAACAATTTTTCTAGAGGTGCAATGATAGTTGTGTATCTTCTTATGAACTTGTGGTAATATCCTGTATGTCCTAGGGTAGAGCATAACAATTTGTCACTTGTAGGTGGCAACATGTTCAAAATGACTACAACTTTAGCTAGGTCTACCAAGACTCCTTCTATGCATACAATATGGCCTAACAAATTGCCATGAGGTACACAGAAAATACACTTCCTTAGATTCAGAGATATCTGCATTTCACAACATTTATCAAAAATTAACCCGAGTATCCTGATATAATATTTTAACAGGATGTACATCATCCAATAATCCATGTAGACTTCTACAAACTTGTGGATGAAATCTCTAAATGATGTTATAACAATCCAAGAAAACATTGCAGGGGAATTCTTCAAACCAAATGGCATTACATTGTATGTGAATGATCCCCATTTAGTTATGAATGTAGTCTTCTTATTGTCTTCCTCTATTACTCTAACTTGATGATATCCCAAGAATCCTTCTGTAAATGAATAAGATTCTTTTCCCATCACTTGATCTAACACTTCGTCGTTGAAAGGTGTTGGAAATGGATAATGCACACATGTAGAATTCATACTTCTATAGTCCACACAAATCCGAATGTCTTATGTACATTTCTTAATCTGGATAACTATAGGGCTAATCCATTCTACTTCTTCAAGTGGGAAAATAATACCTGCTTCAAGCATTTTGTCCACTTATTTCTTGACCTTCTCTTTTATTCTTGGATTAATTCGGTATGGTCTGTGCTTCACAGGTCTTGAGCCAGGTTTCAACTAAATTTTCATTTCTCCCATGGCTTCTTTTATACCTTTTACTTATGAGAACGTTTTCAGAAACAAGTCCTCATACTCCCGCAACAGGTTATGTACTTCGTTCATAGTTTTCTCATCCCAATAGTCTCATATAGAATCTATCTTAGGATTCTTTGCACTGCCTATATTAAATTTACACAACTTCAATGGATGGTTATAGGAGCTACATGTGTGATTAGGTATAGTATCCTGAATCTCTCTACTTCCTTCCATTTCTTTAATTTTTAAGTTTCTAAGCTCTCTTAAGTCCTCAGGTTTTTCTCGGGTTTTCTCAACTTTACAGCAAGGTACAACTCTCTTATCACTTTCAAGGCTCATAATAGACTGAAGAAAATGAATATGGTAAATGCATACTACTGGACTTGATATCTTTTTGCAAATGTCAGTAAAAACATTTCCATGATTCTTTGAAGGACTGTGTTGAGCTCAGGGAACTTACTTGTAAAGGAGAAATCCTTGAAAAATTGTTCTTGTAAGGTCTTCCAATAGTTCGTTTGTCTTCCGGCCTCCTCATGTATATACTAGGATTTTGGAATAGACCCGAACGAGTGGAGAAATAACTGAACCCATAGGTGAGAGGGTACTTCCACGACTCTCCATTGCTCTAAGAAATGTTCAATATTCACTCTAGGGTTATATCGTCCATCAAACAGTTGTGAATCTTGAAGATATATATTCATCTCTCTTTTCAGTTGATCCCTACTTTGGAATTGACATCAAATGGATTTTTTTGCGTATTCCCACTCCATAATCAAGGCTTTATGGGTCGCCCACCATATAGTGGGTTTGTCTTGCAAGGCAAAGTCAAGAACATAGATCCTTTGACCCATCACTGTTTTCTCTTCCACGTTAGCAAGAAAACTGTGTACCTATGAGGTACCATCATATGT
>JASDQU010585981.1:40464-58365 GCA_032191745.1 Picea mariana | reverse complement strand
CTTACAGACTGATTTTGACTAACTGAATGCAATAGAATAGAACTAGCATAAGTAGGAAGTGTAGAATTTACCACGAGTATAGAGGACACCTGGGGGATGGGTGATTTGGGGCTGGTTCCACAAGCTTCTTGATGGGTTTCTTTGATTTGGGGGGTCTCTTTTTCTTCTTGGTTCCCGATGTTTCCTAATATTGAGGCTGAATCTTCTTGATCTTCTGCAAGGTCTAGATCTTCTTTGTCTTCCCTTGCTTCTCCACACTCTTCCTCTTGTCCACCCATCTAGGGACTACTTCCTCTCTATGCTTCTCTCTGTTGTAATCTTAGACTAGCCAGTATTTCTTGTCTTCTTACCTTCCACAACTCTTCCTTCTTTATTTCATTTGTTTCTCTTGATATAATTTATTTCCGCAACACCTCAAATTACTTCACTGCTTTATTTACCTTTCAGCACCACCACTTCTCAATAATGGCAGCTCTCCTTAAGGCTCACTCATTTATTATGTTCATTTCTTGATCTTCCCCCATCTATCAAAGAACCCTTTCCTCTTCTCAGGTCACGATCATACCCCAAAATCACCCTGCCCCAAACGTAGGTGTTTAGGCTGCCATCTCAATCGAGGGAATAGGTATCATCCCCTCCTCCATAAAGAATGATTTGATCCATAGGGGAATTTCCCTCAATAGTTTGTTGTGTGCACCTTTCTTGAAAATTTCTTTAGCTCATGAAAAATATTGGTTATTCTCAGCCACGAATTCAATGATATATCCCTCTAGAGTCGTATTAAACCATAAATCGACTTCTTTTCTGATCTGGTGATCTAGTTGATGAAGTGTTGTGATCTTTTTTATATCCCAAGTACACATATTCTTGACACGTTCTTGGAATTATGGAGCTTATTGGAGCCTATCTATCCAATGGAATAGTTCTTCTGGGAATTTTACCCATAATATCTCATACTGGTCACTCAATCTTTTTGAATAAAGGGAAAAATCCCTTGTATTCCTCTTGCTTTTACGTCGCAAGTCTGCTTCCTTCCATATAAAGGATTCATAATTTCTTTCCCACAATTTCTGAATATCAGATCTATAGATCTGTGGAAGCATTCTCCTCACAGGTTCCCTTTTTAAAACATTAGTCCTGACAACAAAACCATTTTGTTGGTGTAAAAGTGATCAAACCAGGGTCCTTCTTAAGTTACCAACAAAAGGTACTAAAGTAGTCTATAGCACTAGAATTTTCATCTTCCCAGAAGGGAAGAAGTCTCACCTGAAGCACAACCAAGACAAGAAAGAGAAGGAAGGGTAAGGATAATACTTAGACAAACCTCTGAGTTATCAAGATTCATGTTAGTCTTGTGCAATATAGATTAACCCTGTAACAGTTTTGGACATCTCCTAACTAAGAATAAAGAGAACAATTTTGCATTGTCAATCATAAGGGGCAATTGAAGAGTATCAAACATAAAATATAATGCAAATAAACATTATATATATATCCAAAAGACTAAATACACAAGATGTATCCAAAATTTGGGCCTCCAATTATATTAACATATTAGGTTCTTCTCATTGTTTGAGTCTCATACACAACTAGTCATAGGATGCTCCTCATCAGATATGAGACAATGTTACAATCTCTTTCTCCTTTACAGCTAGATTGATACGAAACTCTGATACATTGATTGTTTGGTTCTTACCCAGATCTCTAAAACGTAGCTATGCTAACAATATATACCATTACAATAGTGACTCTCATCACAACAACAACAATGACAACATAAACATTTTACAATCCTATTAGTCTCATATATATAATATGATATTTAGGTTTTCTAGTCGAGAACCCAATAGTTCTCTCTTTTTCTGGATCTTGTTGCAACTTCTTTCCTCAATCTTAATGGTGTGTTTTCCTTCCAACTACTTTCTGTTTCTTTCTTTTGTCCATTGTCTAGCTCCTCAACAGCTTGTGCAACTTTTTTTCTCCAAATTGAAGCTGCAATATGTCATGCATAACTTCTATCCATCAAAACGAAGGGCCCAACAGGTGTCCTCGAGCTAGAGTAAGAACTACTTGCAAAAAATGCATGTAACTTCCCATCTCCCATTGTTAAATGTCATCAACCATAGCATAATGAAGCACGTTATCTTCCATCGACCCTTTACACATATGTCCAATGTTTTGGAAAAATGACTATACGAACCTCTAATATCAATGTTCCAGACTTTATTTATGATGACCATGCAAAACAAACAACACAAAATAAAAATCAATAACCCAAAATGACATAAAATACGTAAGACAAAAAATATATATACAACAATCATATTTACACAAAATTGAGTCAGTGGTCAATATGGTTCCACATAATGTTTCAAATGGGAACCATTGGTATTGTAACAAAACAATTTCTCATCCATGTCCTTAAGAAGATATCAATTTGTGTTGAGGATAAAAGTGATTTTAAATGGACCTATCCATAACTTTTGAAATTTAGAATGTCTCCATCTCTCAGCATGAGTTGAATCCCACAATAAGACTTTGTCATCAATTTTAAATTTAGTAGTATTTTCTCTTTTGTTAAAATACTTCTTCACAATTTTTTTCCTCCTCTTCAAATTTTCCAAGGAAAAAATTATTTGTTCTTCCAGAGCTAGCACTGTATTTATCCTTTGAGAAACATCAGAAGAATTTAATTCTTTAGTCTATAACATCAACCATAAGGAAGAAATTTCCAATTCCATAGGAAGAATAGCCTCTTGTCCGTATAAAAGCTGGAAAGGAGTAAAGCTTGTACTTTCTTTAGTGGTAGTATGGTCTTCCCAAAAAGCATAACTTAGAAGTGTGTGCCACAAGTGAGGTTTGTCTTCTATGATTGTCTTTATAATTTTGACCAGGTTTTAATTAGTAGAGTCTTCTTTTATGTTTACCCGAGGGTAATAAGAAGATGAAGTGAAATTCTTGACACCTAATTTATCCTGAAATTGGGTCAATTTTGCAGAAATGAAGGCTAGAACATTGTCTGTAATGATCTCTCATGGAAGGCCAAATATGGAAAAGATATTAGACTCTAGAAAAGAGACTACTTGTTTATCTTGTGCATGTCTAAGAGGGACAACCTCATTCCACTTAGTAAAGTAATCAGTGGTTGTCAAAACAAAGATATGTCCTACATAGGATGCATGATTGATTGGACTAATAAAGTCTAGACCTGTTATTTTTATTAGTTTACCTACTATGATCTTACCTTACCATCATAAGTTGACCCATGTTCATATTTAACAAGCTTCCAACAAAATCCCTCTAAAATTATCGGCTCCCCTGGTAACCCAGAAGGAAACATAGTACACAAGGTGCACTGCGCAGTCTCAGCCGAGATAGTTCTATGGGTGGCTGCAATACTCAGACGCTTGTAGCCTAGGAATAAGTGGGGATCTATGGTTGTACCTTGTGATATTCATTGATTAGTCTAACACCTTAATTAATCTTACTCATGCAAGTGAAATATCATATCTAACTAGTTCCTTCATTCATTTATCTAGTATTTAATCATTAACAACAATGCAGATGCATAACATTCAATCATATAACACAAGTTTTACCGTGGTTCACCCGTCCTGGGATACATCAACAAATATTTGTCTCTCAAGCTCTTTTATTATTTCTCATAAACATATCATGCCACACACATTTACATTCTTATATCTTACAATATTCATAGGCTTCCTGATCCTTTTGAGGCTGACTAGGTCACACCAGGCTCCTCAACCTGCGATCTAACCCTCGGGATTGAGTTTCTTGACTCTTCTCTAGCTCACCAACTTACAAAAATGTTGCAGTTCTAGCCTTTCTCATTCTTCTCTGTATGTCCCCCTCTCTTTAGACCTCCTAGGTACTACTTATACACATTATTAGCTTATCAACCATTACAATATCATGAAAAACCCTAACCCTAATGTAGTTAGGTCTCCCTTTCATGTGCACCTCGCATGCTTCCTTCACATCTACTTCTTTTCCTTCCAATTTATTTTCTTTCCACTTCATTCTTTTCTCTCAAAAAATGGCCTTTTCCCAAAAATGGGCCTTCACCCAACAGGCCCCCAACACTAACATGTGGCTCATCCCAAGCCACTTATATTGTGTTCACTTCCTCAACAACTCTTTCTACAGTGTTTAGCTTGTCTACAAGTTCCCTTTCTTGTGTTTGAGCTTGCACGACATTTTATTTTAGCGCATCTAACACTTGTGATGTGATCTCCTCCTGGATCATTTCTGCACACTCTACCTATGTTTGTGCCATGTCATTCTTTGTCTCCTCTGCCTACACAATGACCTCCGCGGATAGCTCTTGGAGAGGTTCCATTTGAGTTTGTCAGTCCTTATTTTTCTTCTACGTAACTACTAGCTCTGCTTGCAACTTCTTCATGTCTTGCACTCTTTTGAGGTGCTTGATGATATTCATTGTTTTATGCCTCTGCTTGAGGTCATGGATGGCTTCACTTATCTTTTCCTCTTCCTGGTCCTAGTGATGGAACTATTCATCTTCATCTAGTGTTGTCCATAGTTGCGTCGCCCTATCAAACAAGTTCATAGCTTCACTGACTTATCGTTCCATTTCCTCCATCTGTCCTACAACTTCTTGCCTCCTTTGTTCCTTCACCTCCGGGGGAGTCGTAGGAATGAGTTTTTCCTGGAGGTTTTCGATCTCCTATCAGTATTGATCAATTGTTTGCACAATATGATCAATATTCTGTGTTGTGGTGACTATAAAATTTTGTTGTAATGTTTTCCATTTTGCAGTGTCTCTGCACAGTTCCTGGGCTACATACCAGTTTGTTGGAATTCCTTCCAATGTGTGAATGAAGTGATGATGCCACTCTTCTAGTGGTGTCATTTTCCATAGTGTTATGTACTTCTTCAAGTGTTCTATTGGTGACCCCTATCCATTGTATCTCTATAGTTCATTGCTTCTTTGTTCAGTGTAGAATCTAATGCATAGTAACTGCTTACATTGGTACCAGTCCTTGACTGTCTCTTTGTGCACACCCCACCATATTGTAGGTGTTTCCTTGAGTGCTATGTGCAGAGATAAGATACTTTGATTTTCTAACACTTCATCTTCATATCTTGTTAGGAATTATTCTAATTCATTCATCCCATGAAAACTGGGAGGTTCTCTTATCTTTGTACCTACCCATCTTACTGCGCAGTCTATTTTTGTGCACCTTCTTGTGGATACTTCATGTAATCTCTTCTTCCAATTAACCAACCCTATATTTGAGTCTAAAGAACATGATGTGATACTTATCCAAATGAGTACCCCATTTGTAGTTGATTCACATAATGTTCTTCTCACGCGGTGGTTCTGTATAAATGATTGATTTCATCTACGTCTAAGAAAGTGGGTTCTACAAACCTTTCTCCTTTTGATGGGTCTAGTAGCGCAACAACTCTGTATTCTCCTTAATTGAATGTCATATTCCTTGTATTCAAGTTGATTATGGCCTGGCTGTCAAAATACCAATCCAAGCCAAGAAATGTTGGATAAGGTGTTGTGCCATCCACTATTTCTATCACTTCAAAATCGGATTTAATGCGCACTCCATCCAGATTTATTGTCACGCCCTTTAGCCTTCCAATTGGTAGAACCATGTGTTGATTTTCTAATTTCAGCTAAAAAGGTGAATATCCTAATGTGGACTCTCCCATAAATTTACATGTCTTCTTGGGTAACACATTTACTTCGAAGCCTAAATCCATTATAATATCCCCCATGTTGACATTCAACCTGAACTATCTACTTGTCCTCCTCATTGTATGCAAGTGATTAACTGTTTTCTTCTCTATATTTCCCTCTACGTATGTGTTACATATTTCTAAAATATTTTGTAATACTTTAATAGATGATGGATCATTTAGTAGTTTAACAAAGGATTGCAAAAAATCCTTTATGGTACTTACTTGTCCTAGGGGTCATGCTTCATTAGTGTGAACCAGTGATGAATGTATCTCGTACGTTGGTATGTCCTGAGTATGTTGTGTAGTTGATGTAGATGCAATGTATGGCTTCAATAATTCTTTTCTTGCTTTCTTGAATAGCTCCCTTTTGTTATGCACATCAAACTGCTTATGTGGTTCAAAATTCTTATTCACCCATTGGTGTTGTGTCAGATCTTGTCTTACTACGTCATCTCTTGTTTTATCTCCTCCGTGAATAAATATGTTAATTATTCTTCCATCATCTCTTGCTTTGGTAGAAATCCATTGAACATTCTAATTTTTTTTATTACTCTTTTCCTAGATCTTCCCCAATAGTGCCATACGGTCTTTTGTGTCATGATATGATGCACGCAAATACATACATGTTGCAGGTGGAAGTGGACATTCTCTTGGATAGTGTCCTGGTTGTTGATAGTTATGGCATACCACTAGTCCTATGCCTCTTCCAAAACCTCCTATACCTCGTCTTCCATCTCTGTATCCATCTCGATCTCCTCGTGATGCGTTGTATTGAGGCACCTGATTATACTACACGAGATTATACTGTGGAAGCACAATAGTGTACTGTAGCTACGCAATGTTATATGGGGCTTGTTAGCACTCTGTAAATTTTGTCTGGCTGAATAGACAAATGACAGAGGTAACTGTTTCAACCAGATTTAGAGCTGAGGCACTAGCCTGCTCAACTCAGAGAGGGCTCTCTCGTGTCACTTGATATATCTATGGAAATCGATGGCTAGATTTGGTTTGTTTTGGGGGTTTTTAATAAAGTTGATACAAAATAAGGGGGGAACACTATGGGATATGGAGTCAAAATTCTAAAAGTGAACAAAAATAATGCATTGACTGATAGAACTCTCCATAGGAAAAAGGATAAATAAGGTGATGAATCTGAGTTATTCTTGAAATAAAAAGCTGTGTAGGAAGATGAAGAAAACAAATAACTGCATCAGAGCATTACTGAGATGAATTCTAAATAAGTTAAGAAGACAATGACATAGTTTAAATTGCTTAAGCCAAGAGCGTCACAATACGAATTCTAGGCATTTAAACTCTCCAATTTAAACATAAGAAAATGTAAATGAAATTATAGGTTACAGGAAATACATACGATGAAAGGAAACAAAGCTCATATCATCACCCATTAGAATATTTTCATAGAGACTTCAAAATCTTCTGCATTTGTATTCAATTCAGATTCAGAAAATTTACAAATGAAGTTTGATACAACCAAAAGGTGCTCTTCCACTTCTGTGAACATTAATTAAATCAAGTCTCTTAGTACTTATACAATTTGATAAAAAATAACTGAAATTGAAACGTTTCATCTTTTGTAACAGTTTCGAATGTCAGTTTCGGTATACGAAACGATTTACAATAATTAGCAAAAAAGAAACATTTCAACATCATGAACAATCTCTCTGACAACCCGGCTGCTTCCACGACATTTGTTTTGCCCTGTGCTTCCATTGGATTTGCAATATTGGTGACAGCTAGAGATCATCTGTTGGTTCTGGGGACGTTGTACTTTGTCTTACCCAACCGCACGAGTTCTTTCCTTTCTGTTCTTCCTCTTCCAAGTCAATAACTGGAGAGGGTGATGTGGCTCTCATTGTCTTAAGGGTGTCTTGCTGGATACTATCTCCTAGGGCTTTTGAACTACTTCTCTTATTGAAGATGCTCATTTTAGGAGCTTTGACAATCAACTTGGGTGAGGATTTTTGTGTTGAGCTTTGCTGAAAAGTAAGCTATGCCTATTTTTTTTTATCATGCCACATGGTGACCTCCATCTCTATACAGGTCTCTAGATTGGCCAATTTATCTAATCCTTCAACGTGCTCATTCTCATAAGGGCCTTGTCTTCTTGCCAATATCCTCTTTGATATAATATGATGTGGATCATATCTTCTTCCTTGCAACTGTGTAAACCCAAATTCATTGAGTTTGGATTGAATTTGAGGCAAACAAGACTTTCTCTTCACCACAAAGGGACCTACCACAAATGGGAATTTCATATTAGAAGACTTGTGAACTTTGAGAAAATGCTCAGTCTCTGAGATGACCCTTTGTCTTATAAATTCCAAAGCAAATATCCTGGGAGTTAGAAAAACTGGTAAAAGATGAGGTCCTTCCTGGCATCTATATACCCAAATCATGGTGGACTGAGTGAAAAGCATCCAGTCTCCCATCATGTTCTCTGGACTTGGCTACAATGAACTCTTCATCTCTTCTAGGAATCTTGGCAGATCTGAACCAAAAATGAGACTATATATCCTGGACATGATCTTGTTGATGAAGATGGGCATGGTGATATTTTTACACTTGGTCAAAATAAATGCAGCCTTAGGAAGATCGATGTTGTTAGATCCCAAAAACATTCTTAACAGATGAGAGTAGTATCTGAAATGTTTTAATGAGTTGAAATTAACCAGCTGTTGATGTATATTTTCCGCAATAAATTCATCAAAACTGACTCGGACTGACTGCCTAGACAAGAAGAAAATCAACAGGAACCCCAACATAACCTCTATCACAAACTTGTCATTGTCTAGACCTAGGATTTGACTTAGTAAAGAACAAGCCCAATGGACTTTGACAATCATGACGCTTATACTTATAGGCAAGGATAGACTCTCTGAATAATGTTCAGGCTTGACTATGGTTTGCAAAAACAAGGTTTTTACCTCAGGCAAGCATTCTCTATAAATCGTATCATTCTATGTTCCTCAAAGGGTTCTAACACTGTGGGGGAGGCGTCTGGTATATTTATAGCATGTCAGAGCGATGGACCATCTACTTTACATAGGACTTATGACCCTAATTTGTTTGAAATGACTCTTTCTCCCTGGGAATATCGCTCTACACACCAGCTTACAAATTCAGGGAATGGGAAGAATGTTCTTACAACATAAGGGGTGAAGGAGGCTCGAGCCGTTTCAAGAAAGGGTATACAGGATCTAGTGTTGTTCAACACATTCTCTTTAGACATAGAAATGGGAGAGACCATTGTCTCTGTGTCGAAAACATCAAAATATCTATCAATTAGGGCTTCCTCTCTCGAGGAAATATCTAGTTTTCTCATGGACAAAAAAACAGGATTGGCATCCATGGTGAAGAATACCTGATAAGCGGCAAGAAAACCGGTCTAGTTTGGTTCTAAACTTCAAAATTTGAATGGAATATTTGCGCCAAATTTCCAAACATTTGAATGATTTCAAATTGTCATACAATAATGCCCGAGGTTCCTCCTTTTATAAGCATCTATTACCATCGGGGTTTGGAGAAATATGGTTTCAGATGAAACTCCCTTTGCCCCGATGTTTCTTTGAGGATGCCACATGTCCATGATTTAAACCAGGGTAGTTTTCCCTGATCCGCCCTTTGTCAGCTAATTCTCATGCTACTTCAATCGCTAAAATGTGCCTCATCTGTTGATCCGGGTCACTTCAAGATCTACGATCTGCGTATTTCCTGGAAACTCTGTCATCAGAGGTTGAAAAAAAGTGGTTTTGGTCAGGCAACCTTCTTCTCCGATGTACTTCTAAGGGTGCCATGAGTCCCGCAAAAAACTGTGACAGTTTTCCATGGCCTGCCCTCGACCGCTTAATCTCCCTGCTAGTTACATCTCAAATTTGCGTCTCAGCCATTGATCCGGGCCACTTTCGGGATTGATGGTCTGTTGAGTTTTACTCTTCATATCTTCGCTATTTATTCCATATGCTACTAAGTATAGCCGGGTCCTCCAAATTATCACAGCTCTGTGGTGATTTAATCCTTCATTAAAATTCTGAAACTCAGACACTATCTGGGAAATATATGGTGATAACAGGGATGGTACTTTGTTAAAATGTGGTGCAACTTTCCTTGTCATCATTTCTTCCTACACCCTATAGGTGTATGATGTTATTTCCCTCATCAGCTCCATTTTCCTGCAATCTTTGTCATCATGGCCCACTAACTTGCAAAAGTTACAATATGAACTCTTAGGAACTGTCTGGTATTTTTGCATCATTTGACAATTATATGTATCATTCCCATGTGTCTTACATATCTCACACCATATTCCTCCTGTCAACAAATGGTTTGGAAGTCATGTTGCCATGTAGTACGTGAATGTTGGGCACGCATTCTTGCAATGTCCTTCTGTCCTACATGTGGTACACCAAACAAATTCTCTTTAGTCCTTACTGTTGTTCTAGTTTAGTTGAAATGTTAAATTCTTCAGATCCTCCTTCATCTCCTCTATTCCTAGATTTTTCTTCTAATATTGGTTCTCTTCTAGTTGTAAGGCTTCCTGAAAAGCATCTTCCTGAGTTTGAAACTTTTGTTATTTCAAAGGGTATTTGTAAGGTCTCTTCCAACATAGCCTTATAAAACATAAATTTAATTAGAGAAATGCTATCCTAATATCTTCAAAATGTTCTTATTCAACATATAACCATTCATAACCATCATATAACCATTCATAACCAATATATAACCATTCATAACCATTCAACATAATTAAAATTTATGAGCAGATCATAATAAATTACATAACATAGTAGAATAATGAAAACACATACCTCTAACTGATGTTACTGTTGTTCTCCAACTATGTCGGATGCTCTGCCCAAAACTGTCTAACCTCCCATCCAGCTAGGAACAAAGCCTCTCTGGCTCCCTAGCTCCAGGATTCCATAAGGATTCCTGGCTCCCGAGCCCAAAACTCCCAGCAACAGGTGCCCCCTATCTCATTCCACCAAACTCCAACAAGTTCCTCCAACAAAAACCAGAACCATCCTCCAGCAAGCTACTCTAGCCCCCAAACAACAATACAGTCCTCTCCTCTCTCAAAATGATGCTCTCTCCCCAAAATCCCAAAAGTCCTTTCTCGAATGTTTTTCCCTCCTCTTATCCTCCTTCCCCCCTTCTCTCATTCACCGCCTTCTCCCTTTCATTAAGACTCACCCACCTTATCCCTCCATTCAATGAAATCCATCTTATCCCCTTTCTCTTTAATGGTTCCCTCATTCGATACGTTAAGTTTCCATTTAATAAATTAAAATTTATTAAACTCAAATTCATTAACCAAATATTTAATCATGAAATTAATTAATTAAATAATTAGCTAATATACATTAAACAATTATTAAATCGGGACAATTAATTAATTAACTAATATACATTAAACAATTATTAAATCAGGACAATTAATTAATTACTTAATTAACTAATATACATTAAACAATTATTAAATCAAGACAATTAATTAATTACTTAGGACTGTTATAGTATTTCAAGTGTGGTAGAAAGGAATTCAAAAATAGATGTCTATGTTGCATATCTGTCATGACATACTTCAACTTTCCCTTCAATCGTTTGAATATCTGGTCAATCTCCTAGATAGATTCCCCTGGTTTATTTCTGATCTCTATCATCTCATTCATGTATTGATCCTCTAAGCTAGGCTTCTAGAATTGACTTATCAACAACTTCTTAATATCCACAATCATTATGGTTGTTCCTGGTAGACTGTTTGCAGATAAGATCATGTACCAATCTTGTGCATGGTCTCTTGTTGTGATAGCTAACTGTGCAAGTTTTGTATCCTCATCTGTGATCTTCTTTGCTTCCAAGATCTTTTCACAGATGAACAAGTGCTTCTCATAGTCCTTCTATGCCTCTCCCTTGAATTTTGGTAACCTAATGGTGGTATCATGTCCTTCCATCCTGAATGAGGAACTACTACCTCCATGCGGTGTAGATCCTTAACTAATTCTTCCTGAACTGGCTCCCCTAGTTGTTTCTCCCTATGTATATGTACTTCCTGCTACATTTCTTCCACTGAAATTTGGTTGTCTAAATGGTAGTGCTCTCTCTAGTGTATTGGTCGCACATGGGTTTATGGGTTCCACATTGACACTGATATGGATAGGATTTCTACCTTTGGTTCCTTCCCTTGTACCTCTTGTCTTCATTTCATATGTTGTGCATAGGATTTCCTCAATCTGTTCCATAGCCCAAAGATCCTCTACCTCTTTTTCATCACTTGCCAAGCCTTTCCTCACGGCTATAACTCTCTTCTTATTGTTCATATTGTATTGGTAGGGTGCTCCACTGCGTGTTCTTCCAGCTGTTTCCATGATCTTCCTTATCTGGTATTCCTCCATAATGATTGGATCCAAGGCCTCCTCCTTATTTACCTTATACATCTCTTCCTCCATTTCTATGTCTCTTGTCAGTGCTTCCCCCTTCCCCCATGCACATAGGGAAGTTTAGTTGTCGGATGCCATTGTCATTACACCTTTGTTATATAGTAAAATATTAATGGAATTATACAATAATCTGATATACCTACCTCTAGGTCCCTTCAGGAACTCTTTCTCTGTTGCGCTGTAAGACTTCGCAATATCTATTGCAAATTCTGTGATAGATCCTACAACAATGTTGTCTAACCATAAATATACTGCACGTGTAAACTTATTGTCAACTTTTTGTAACTACACAATCTCCACAGAATTCCACTCTAGATGTCTGATATGATTTGTAGGGTATTTTTCTTTCAACCTCAATATCCACTCCTGCAACACATGCGGGAAATCACAGAAAAATACTTCATGCACGTCACTAAATACATACTTGTCCAAATACTTTCATGGAGTTAAATTCAGGGTTCTCTTATCTTTCTATTCAAATCCAGTTCCTTTGTTTTCAACCAGCTCTCAATATTTTCCTTTGTTGGGTTCTACGGTCTAAACATCCCCTTTTATAATCTCATTCTTTTTAACATTTCCTCACCAGATGTGACATTCTTTTCTCGATTCTTCAGCAGATCGCATTCACTCAATCCCATTTTTTTCCAACTGGAAACATAACCATTTGTTGGTTGCTTCTATCTTGGGTTGACTTAGGTTCATATATACCATGGTTTCCAACAAAACCCCTTTAAAACTATCAACACTCTGGTAAACCAGAAGGCAGTGCAGTACACAGAGTGCATTGTGCAGTCTCACATGAGATAGTTCTATTGGTGGCTGCAACACTCAAGTTCTTGCATCCTAGGAATGAATTGGGCTCTGGGATTAAAATATGTGATCTTCATTTGTTACTTTAACATTCAACTTATATTGAATACCCTATCATTCTTATCCATGCATGTAAAAATAGTAGATCTAACTAGTCATTCACACATTTTTCTAACATCTAATCATTGACAGTAAAGGAAATACACAATATTCAATCACATAACACATGATATACCATGGTTCACCCCTCTTAGGCTACATCCACAAATGTTTGGTTGCTCTGCTCTTTTATTATGGTGTTTCCAAAACTACAGCGTTGCGTGCATTACAACTCTCCTCAAAGAGGTCGAGATCTAAAATGAGGTGGACTAAATCACACTAGGCTCTTATCCTGTGATCTAACCCTCAATATCTAACTTATTTCCTCTCCTCAGCTCAAAAAATTACAAAAAATATCATATTTTCAGTCCTTCTCGCTTCAAATGACATAATAACAATGGACAATAACCAACCACTACTCAACCATATTTGAACCCCAACCTAGACCTCCTAGGTACCTACTTATCCATGTTTTTGGCTTACTATCCATTACATCTTCTTACCAAAACCCTAACCCTATCATGGCTAGGTCTTCTTACATGCTCGCCTCACATGCTTTCCTCTTATGCATGCATGCCTGTCTTGCACGTGCTTCTTTTCTTGCATGCATGTCTGTCTTGCATTCATACTCCCTTGGAGAAATGGATGTCTGGTAGAACATCAACCAATATTTTCTTGCTAATTTGTTTCATGTATTTGAAATTCAAATGTCCAAACCTTTCATTCCATATCCTACTACTTTCATCAACATGAGTAAGCAATAAAGCAGAATCAGGTTCAATGAATTTAGAAAATGTATACAATCTAGACTGATGATTTACCTCACCGGTATAAACCATGGAGTTGGTTTGCATTTCATAGATGTAAACGGAATTTGGTGTGAATATGACTTTCTTTCTAGTTCTATAATTCATCATATGATACACGGAGAGAATATTGACATAAAGTTTGGGAACTTGCAACACATTCTCGAAGCTTCCGTTGGTCAGTTCAATCCTTCCTTTATCGTTGACTTCGACAGAAGAGTTGTCCTCCATCAGAACAGGAGGACCTTTGCATGCATCCAATGAATAATATACTTATTTTGAGGCAACCATGTGATGTGATGCTCCTGAATAAAAAATCCAAGCATTGGAAGAGGAGTTGATGGAAATCAAGACATGGATAGAATTGCCTTGCTTGGAATTCTGATCTTCTGGCTCATTCTTCTTGGAACCCTTGGGAATGCGATCTCCAAGGTTGTTTTACTGAAGTATTTGAGTCATTATATCAATTTTTTTTTGAATGCATGCAGATTCTAGATGGAATACTTTGTGATAGTACATGCATTTCTCCCCTTTTCTTCCCTTTTCCCCTTTGGATCTGGAGGCATCGATGAAGGGTTTTGTGTACCCTTCCTTCTTCGAATGTGAATGAGCTTTTTGTTTATATTTATATTTAGATTTATGATATTTATGGCTGCCATATTTCACAATGAGTGCATGTTCCCTTGGTCCTTTGATTTTTCCCATGTTTATGAGCTTGGTTTTCTCTTGTGTCAGGGATTCAATAAATTCCTCAAGAGAAGGCATCTTCTAGGTGGGCTCCAAACGCAAATCTGATAGAATGGAATGTGGATACGAATACAGAGAATTTAGGACCAAGCTTGGAGAGAATGGTGAGAACTGTTGATTTTTGTGCCTTGGTAGGTGTTCCCCATGTGATTTTGACTTCCTTATCACATGAGGGAAGGACATTACACTTTGTACCTTGTACTTTTGTCTAATTTCACTTTGACTTTGGATAAAGTGAAATTTGGTCACTTTTAGCCTAAAGTGACTATTAATTCACAAAGGGGTGAATTGGAGACATAAAGTTGACTTAGGAAACTTAACCCAAAGTGGGTTTGTGACTTAGATATGAATGGGGAGATCTCAACGATTGATTATATGGGATATGAGATGATCTCAACCCTTCATACTTTAGGTTTCCTAATTGATGTCAAAGAGGGGCACAAAGGGTGAAGGAGGGCGCATTCTTCACTACTTGAGTTGTTCATTGAGAGAGGAGTTATTTCTTGATGGATATGAGGTCATTTTTGTGAGGATACTTGAGCTAGGGTGCTTTCTTTCATGGAGGGAGGCTTACCTCATATCCCTTAGCTTATTTACCAGAGAGGTTTTGTTGTTGAGGAGGGTGCATTGCTAGATTGTGGCACATCAAAAGTTGAGAAACTTCTAGCCATCAGATTGTAGTGAGATTAGTTGCAGAGGGTATCCATTCAACATAGCTTCATTGTTGTGGAGGGATTTCCATATCTGAGCTCACAGTTGGCAGTTGGAGAAAATTCAGTGGTTCTTGCAGTTTGCATGAGGGGCACACCATTCTGGGGTGCATCTATTGATTTTGAGCTTGTATATTAGCTCAGTTGGAGTTTCTATTGTATCAGGTTCTTTCATATATTATGTTTACTGTAACCCTTCTTCTTTTTTCCTCATATATACATACATATTCCAAATTGGTTTTCTCCGGGGGGGGTTTATCTAGGGTCATGTTGACCAAAAATACCTGTGTCTACAAATGCATGATTTAGTTTCTTAGATCTGTTCATATTCAGTAGTAAATGATGTTTAGGTGTGTTATGTTTATTTTGAGATGCATGTACTAATATCTAGTGACAAAAACGACATGCTAGAGCACCCAAAATTGAGAACATAACCGTAACAAATTATCAAGATACTTTTGGATTGTTGGCTGTTATAAAACAACAGAAAATATATTACCTTACAGTTGAAACTTAGAGCCTTTCTTTGGTCAAAGACAGACCAAGAAGGAAAGCTGATAGGACCTGGATTTTTCACATGGTATCAGATCTTCGATGGCTGAAATTTTAGACAGTTGGCAAAGCATTTTGAATGGCTGTCATACACTTCTTTCTGACATATTGTTGAGGATAGCCATTGACGCATTCAGCGGTTGTTAGAGGGAAAAAAATTTCAGAGGATTGTTGGTCAGTTTGGACACTAGTCATCAGTCTCTTTTCACACCTATGCAGTAGGAGTGAGGATGATTTGACTTGAGTTCTTTTCACACCTATTTTGTTAGGAGTGAGGTCAGATAACACTTGTCTCTTTTGACACCTGAGTTGACAGGAGTGAAATAGTGTTTTCCTTGGCAGTGTGAGCATCATTTGGGGTTTGCAATTTGGTAGAGATGTCAGCATCTCAGATGTGAGTTGAAGACAAGATAGCAGGGGCTAGAAATTGGTTGCCTTGGAAGGTGAGAATGGTCTTCGTCTTAGAGTACCTTGAGCTATGGGATATAGTCGAGGTAGCTATTCGCCCCATTCCTATCATTGCTCCCGTCTTCATGGCAGAGTTCAGGAAGAAGAAGAACAAGGCAAAGAGGACCATTTGTGACGTAGTTCATGACCATATCATACCCCATTTGATGGGGAAGGCTTGTGCATATGAGATGTGGGCAACTCTATGCAAGTTGTATGAGAGCTCCAATGAGAAATGAAATATGGTTCTTCATGACCGACTCAGGGGCATTCACATGCTCAAGGATGAGTTGGTAACTTCATTCCTTGGTCACTTCACTCAGATCAGAGACGATCTTGGAGCCGTCGATGAGATTTTTGACCCTAACTCTTTGGTGAGGAAATCTATGAATAGCTTCACCAAACCGTGGGGTCCATTTGTAAGTGGCATAGTTTCCAGGGAGGTCATGCCTACATGGGAGAGGATGTGGGATGACTTCGTCCAGGAGAAGATTCAGTTAGCAGCCGAGGCTTTTAGACAGTAGTAGCAGCAGCAATAGATTGATCAGGGTGAGGAGGATCTTTCTCTTTGGACAAAGGGCAAGAAGAAGGCCGTTCATGGGGGTTGGCAGGGTCCCAAGTTTGGGGCCCCACCACAGGGGAGTGGAGGAGGAGAGAGTACCAGTGGTCAGGGTAGTGGTCAGAAGAGAGATATGAGAAAAGTGAAGTGCTTTGTTTGTAAGAAGTTTGGGCACTATGTTGGACAATGTCTGAATAGGAAGAAGAAGAAGGGTGGTACATCAGCTACAGCAGAGGAGGTAGACTTTCAGACATAGTTTCAAAGAGAGTGTGCCTTTCACATATGTTGTATGTGAGTTGAGACATCACCATGTATCTGGTATATTGATAGCGGGCATCAAGCCATATAACTGGAGTTCGAGAGAACTTTTCTAATCTTAGATACCCTGAGGTTAGGATAGATATTTCTCTTGGAGATGACAGAGTGGTCAGAGTTGTTGGGATTGGCACAGTTACCTTTCAGAGAGATAGATTGCCACCTATATCATTTACTGATGTTCTTTTCATCCCTGGGATGAAGAAGAAATTGATGTCAGTTTCCATCCTCCAGGATAGAGTTATTGAGGTGACATTTAGAGGCACCGAGGTACTGATTCATCCTCGGGGGTCTTCACTAGACTCGGGACAGGTGATTGGAGTGAGAGATGGGAAACTATACAATTACTATTTCAACCGCTATGTGCATTGGTGGTGAGTAGCGACAATAGAAAATAGTTATGTGAGTTATGGTATCACAGGATGGCCCACATGCATCATGGGGCTCTTGGAGGACTAAGAGAGATTGTGACCAAAGTGCCACAAATCAACATAGAGAATTAGGATGTTTGCAGGGGGTGTGCTCTTGGAAAGTTTTCCAAGGCCTTGTTCCCTAGAAGTGACAACAGGTCAGCTGGGATACTGGATTTAGTACACACAAATGTGTGTGTTCCCATGACTCGGAGGTCCTTGAGTGGTTGTGAGTATTATCTCACATTTATT
>JASDQU010585981.1:22407-36819 GCA_032191745.1 Picea mariana | reverse complement strand
GACCAAGAAGGCAAGATGATAAGACCTGGATTTTTCACAAGAACCACTTGTTTCTCCTCCTTTGATTTATCAACCCCACAAGCTTTGAGTTGCGATAATAAATCCTTGAATTTTGTAAAGAAATATCGGATATTGTCAAATATTTTTGGATCCAATGTGAGAAATCATACCTCCAACATGTGTCCCCTCATATCATCCTATTTTCCAAATCTCCCTTCCAAGGTGGTGCAGGCTTCATTGGGAATCTTACATGAAGATATGTGAAAAAGGAGATCGGGAGAAATAAGATTGCAAATGTTTCAAGTGCCTCATCCATGCGATTTAAATACTTGGATTTTTCTATGGCTGATGTCGGTTCTGTATCTGTATTCAAGGCTAACCTTTACAAACCTCGGGTTAGGAGATGTATGATTATTTTCTCCTTCCATGCAAAGTAGTTGTAAGGTGTTAGAAAGAATTCTTTTTGGAAATCCATCTTTTCGTTGTCTTCAATATTTTGTACCTATAAAACATTTTGGTGTAGATTTTTCTTAGCGGTCTGTTGAATCTAATACCATGTAAATGTGTTAAACCTACAAAGAATAGGTCTATATAAACAATAATACACACAATTACATAGAGAAATTGAGAAATAATAAGAAGGAGAGAAATAATAGAAGAATTCTCATTAACCATTATGAATAATGAATAATTTACACATGATATACTCGGTATAACTCAATGAGTGCGCATTGGAGGAGAACCAATGCTCCATAGTGGTGGTCTAGAGTGATCTGTACACACACCAACAGTTACGGGAGTGAACTTCCAGCTTGTCTAGTCTGTGAGGAAGTTACGGGAGTGAACTGCCACCTAGCTGAGTTAACTAGTCAACTAGTCTTCAGTTAACTGATTGAATAGAGAGTAGTGAGGATTAGATTAGGGAATCAAGGGTAATGTTCTAGTCTAGTGATGATCCCAAGGCAAGTGCACATTATCTGGTGATGATCCCAATGTTGCATGGTGACAAAACTAATGCAGCATCTAAACTCAACTCAATTAGTCAAACTGAAGTGTCAACTGAAAGAGAATATTCTTCAAGTGGAATATTCTCCCCTAAAATATAGGAGACTAGATAATAACTAATTATGAGTAATAAAGAAGGAAAAACCTTAGGAAAAATAAATCCTAGGTGTGTGTGAAGTAACTCCAATAGAATGCACCTAAAAGTTCTCAAGAACATACAATTATTTTTCCTGCCTTGGAAAATGAAAGTCAATATCGTTTTGAACACAATGATGAAGATAATCAACATATTTTTGAGGAAGAGTAGATTACTCAACTAGCATATTTAGAAATTACTCAACATATTTTTGAGGAATACTAGATTACTCAACTAGCATATTTAGAAATTGTTATCAGTCAACCCATGTATGATGAATATAATGATCAACAATTTGTTGTTCCAAAGTTTCATGATTCAAAATTTTCTATTCAGGAAAATTGTGAGTACATTTTCAAAGCACCATGTTCATTAATATTTGATGATGAATCAATATATGATTAATATGAGGAGTTTGATGAAGAATTTACGATAGAGACAAAGTTGCACTTTATTCCTAAAAGCATAAAGTTTGATAAATTTGAAAATGAGGTATAAGGTGAGATTAGTATACCATTTTCTTTATTTATTTTGGCTGAGCCAAAAATGGAACAGTCATATCTTATTAGGGAAGTAGGTCAAGTAGAAAAGAAGATCAATATTTTGAAAAAGGAGGACAATTTTGTTTTTTATCAAGAAGTTATCTTTTACCAATATAAAGATCATGTTGCAACTTTCTTACAATCATCAAGTGGAATAAGTTTTCCAATATCCGTACACTGTAAGTATGGATATGAATTGCATGGTAGTTTTCCCATCACTTTTCTGTTGCAATCAATATTCTTGTTTTTCTTAATCATTTGCATAAAGAGAGTTTATAATTTAATTAATAAAATGCTTTCTTGGTTGCATTGGAAATATGATGTTACTTGATTAAGCATTTTAAGAAGTTAGAGTAGGAAACATTGTATATAAATAATCTTACATTTGAGCATTTATTTCTAGTTTATAGAATAGATTTGATTTCATTTTTTAAGCCCTATTGAGTTAAGAACTCATTTTATGAATTACATCCCAATTATGGCTATTTGAGAGTTATTTATTTTCCTAGTTAGTAAATTTATTCTAACTGATAGCAACTTTCAGTTGAAGAATATAATTTTGTTTGTGATTAATTACAAGTTTAGTGTGGTATTATTTCAAAGTTAGTTTAGTGTGTTGATTTCTTAAACCTTTATATCTTACTCAAATATTTATAGAAATGATAGATCTAGTCAATAGAATTTAGAACTTAAACATCTTGTTTTTACAAAATTGATGAAAAGTTTTATTCATTTCTTTATTTAAATTGAAAAAGTATGCTTAGGGTAATATTTTGAAAATTAAGCTTTGATATTGGACTATAGCTAACTAGCTTTTTTCAAGATTAAACCTTAGTCATAAATTAACACATATAAATTCTACCTATTAGATAGGGTATAATTATGAATTGGGGGGAAATTAATCTCATAGTATACTCATACATCTAGACATATCTACTTTATTTTATATCAAAATCAGATATCATCCCTTGTGTTATATAACACATTGGTTGCCCCCACTTCAAAAAAATTAAGTGATTAAAGTCAGAAGGTGAAAGAAAATTCAATAATGATTTCCCCCAACTTGTCCAAAAAGAGATGATGAAAGGAAATTTATAAATGATTTCTCTCATCTCAAATTAATGAAATTTTAAAAATGAAGTGGTGAAAGGAAATTCAATTTGGGGTATGCAGATAACTTCACCAAGGATATGGACCTCTGTTGGCAGTGAAGAAATATATGTGATATCTGTAAAGGTTGTTTTGAAATATCTTTATTATTACTCTGTTATTAATTATTTTTTAGTGATTTACGTATCCTAATCTGATTAGGTTTATCTAAAATAAATTCAATATTATTTTAAGCTTTTAGTTTAGACCAAACCAGTGAGAAGTCTAGTGTTTAAGCTAAATTTAGATTGATTATTTCAGACAACTCTTGAGTAAATTTTAATAAGGAAAATATTTATTAGTCTTTCTTGAAATTTTTATTCAAGCATGTAACAATTTTCTTATTGATAGTTTTATCACTTCTTATATAATATTTATAATAAAAGAAAGGATTTAGTTTTATATCTTTCTTTGAAAAAATATTTAGTTTTAGAGAATAATGACTCCATAGACCAATCATAAAAGGAACCTGATTTGCATGTTCTTTAGTGCCTTCCAGGGAGACACAATCCCCAGATGGAGCCTAATGTTGTAGCATAAGTTAAAATTCGAAATAAAAATTCAAAGTTTTAGCCTTTATTTGAATAAACTTTAGAAATAGTCTGGTTTTCGAAATATTGTAATAAAACCTTGTTTTGTTATAAGATTAATTTTATTTTTATTATTTATTTAACTTTTAGTGTCATGTCTGTCACTTGCAGGTTACTCAAGCGCTCCTATAATCCGATCATTGACCTCCATTTCAGATCCAAATAAATGGATCAGACAGATTGTAGAATCCCTTGTTGGAGAAAATAACACGCCCATGATCAATGGCCTGGATTATTCACGTTTTGATCAATGATTCCTGTCTCATCTCAAAATTCCTCATCGGAGTCTCATATCCTTGACCATTTCGATGGATACTTTTCTATGGATGGTGTATATCTTCCATTGGATTCTCCAATGAATGATCAAGATTCAACTGCGGAGTTGTAGTTTCAAAGTCCTTAACACCTCAACCACTCTGAAAGGTACACACCGATGGACAATTTAGACTTGATTGTGGACCCGTGTCAAGAGAGACTGATCAACGGTATAGATTTAGTCTCAAGCCTCGAATTTTTTTAGCTAAATGACTTGTTTGTGTACTAGCAAAATATTTCCAGGACCAATCAGTTACTTCCATGTGTACATGTGAAATATGTTGATGACATAGCACAATACATAAAAAAATAAGGGACATGAATCAAAAACCTATCAGCCACCTCATCACCAACATGGACCAATGGAAAATGGACACGTTTCCATACTGACACCATCATGACGTTTTTAAGGCTTTAACCAATTTTGGTTTATGCACATGAGATTGGCAACTCTCATTCATTTTAATCACCTTCGATGGATGGTTGAGATTTAATATCAGAGTCCCATATCCTTTCAAAAATCCAATGATGCACCATTGATCAATGGTTCTCCTTTACTTTCAATATGATTTGATAGACGATGTACATTTAATTGCGGACTCCTAACCTCAGAGTCCCATAGATTTGGTCACTCCAATGGAGCACTCTAATGAACAATCTATATCACTCCAAAGATGATTCCCATCAATAATCTAGATTCAATCTCAGAAGTCCTCTCTTTCTATGGTGCCATATTAGTCTACCAACAGGACCAACCAAACTATGACACATGACATATATTACCACATCAACATTGACATGGACCGATGAGAATATGCCACATGGACATATGGAAATATACATATATACATGTAAATATATTGAAAACAAGTGACACATGTCACACCCATATGTCATGTCAACACTAGTACGATAAATGTTGAGTCTCCATGTGTCTAGATAAGGTCAACAATGATGATGATAAATAAACGATCTAGATCATACATCGATTGTGGCTCTAAATAAATGGTTGAGATTAACTATACGAACTTCCTTGTCTTAGTTTTCAACTTAACTATGAGTCTGAATTTACCACTCTGATGGACAGTGTGAATTGTCTTCTAGCTACTTCGATGAACGGTGTAGATTTCTCTCTCTAATCAACAGTTCAGTTTGCACGTCAAAGTATTGTATTCACAGTTGGATTAAGATATTTTATTCCAATAAAAGACTCTGGAATGCATGTTGTTTCTTGTTTAACTCGGGGTCCAATAACATACAAATGGTGACTGTCAATCTGGGGTGATGTCACTGATTATTATATGAAGGTTCCACAATAGTTTTTATCTAGATTCTTCACAAAAAATAAAGATAATTCCACAGAGATCGAGACAAATAAAATTCCCTAGTGATTTTCTCAAATCTATACAGTGAGATCATAGATTCTTAGAAAATATAGCTAATTGTTACAAGATAATGATCAAGTACAATAAAATTAGGATGTACAGATTATGTCCCAAAATTTATGAGTCTGTAATTAGCTGGTATAATCACTTTTGGTTACGAGTCCTTGAGCTATAAATACCTATTGAAATGAAATGTAAGCATGGGGTACGCCTGAAGCATATTGAATATTTTTCAATAAAATTTTATTTACAGCAAGAAAGAGATTCCTTGATTTCATTTCATGAGTTGATGTGCTTCTTGTTCATGTTTTCATATATCTTTATGAATTATTTTCTTCAAATTAGTTTTCCAGTGTTATAAGTGTTGCAATTTGGTATGACTTCCACTATAGTAAGTTTTCAAACGATTATTGAAGTTTAGTATTTCTTTTGTTTTATTGTGAGTAAAATAAGACCCGCACTTTGATATTTTTTATACGTTTCAAGAAGTTTCGTAACACAATCAAATCTCAAGTTATTTCTTCTATTGGAAAAAGAGTAATATTTATCTTTATTGGATACATTGTTTTTTATTTCAATTTTTTTCATCTTAATTCTACTTCTATCATTTTTGAAGATTTAAAGGATTTTATGAATGAGATCAAGCCTCTTTATATTTCTAGTAATTATTATTGAAATCTTATATTTTAAACTAGGGCATGAAAAGGTTCTATATTCAATCTTTTTTGTGAGATTCCTTGACATTGTTCTTTGAGCCAGGAACAATCTCAGGAAAAACAACACCAATACCTTAAGTATAATAAACTCTTTTAATTAAGGCGAGTGCTAAATTCTATGGAGGTGTACATACCCTACCCATCTTGATTTGAACATGTGACCTCCTAGAAAGAAACATATGTTCTTAACCATTAAGCCCCTTCAAGTTGTACAATTTACGCAAGAAATGGTTTAACTAACAAAGTGACACAAATTTGTTATAACATGATTGGATGCACCTTATGCAACTTTTGATGAGATTAGTTTAGTTACCAAAATTTGAAGACCTTCACCAAAACGCATGTTACTTTTGGGGGGTTTATCCATAGTATTAGAATAAGAAAAAGAAGAGAGTATTTTAGGTGTTATAAGAGGAATGATACAGGTGGATATCAGTGGCCACCCGCCTATTCCAACTAGCTCAAAACAAATTTATGGCAACTTACCATTTTTAGCAGTTTTTCGGTTTCTAAACTTTTGGGGCGATTTTGAGGGCCTAAATGAAGGTTTTTTGGGATTGAGATCCTCAATGGTAGCTAAAGGATTTAATTGAGCCCCGAAAATGAATATTCTCGACAATACCTTTCCAATGAGCTATCGTGTGCCCCAAACAAAGATCATATGCCAAAGTTATGCCCCCGGGAAGTTGATACACCAAACCACCCAAAACGTGGTCCACAAAACTATTGGATTTTCATCTTCCAGGGTTAGGTTTTTAGGATTTTCTTTATGATAAAAAGGCCTTTGGAGCCTCATTAGAAAATCATCTTCTTGCGAATGTGAGTAGCCGTCACATCTCTTCTCAAAGATAAGTTTCCACCATTATAGCGAGTCTATCACTCTATATTTCTACACTTTTGTACATTTCTCTCATTAATAGAAATTGTGTATTACTGTATCTCTGTGTTTATGGTTGCATCTATGATATATTTGTTTATATTATTGGATATATGAGATATCTTTGTACATTTCTTTATTATATCTCCACTCTCATTTCGTGCCAAAAATAATCTGGATTAGTGGTATCAGAGCAGGCTACTCTTGATCGTTTTTTAGTGCATGTCCCCAATGAGGTCTGAGTATAGAAAGTTGGGTATAGAGCTTTTATCTCTTGAGGAAAATCTCTCTCACATGCCCAATAAACCCTCCATGGTGGAAGAAAAGAAAAATGACAGAGAACAAGATTCTATCAATCTATTACTTCAGTAAGCTCTCACGCAACAGAGGAACGAAATGATGGAGAATTTTTCCCACATCCTTCAACGTTTTCTGATAGAAGCATGCCCATATTCATCAAGAAACCACTTTGGAATCACCTCTCCTTTCAAGGTACAAGTCAATTTTGATATTCTTGTATTTGAAGTTCAGATAGATGTGGATTCCCTAGACAAATGGTTAAATCTACTAGAAGGTTATTTCTCCGTTCACAATTTTTCTGACAGGGAAAAGATCACTTTCTCACTCCTTAAGGCTCTCCCCCATGTCAAAAACTAGTGGGAAACTTACTGGGAGAAAATTTCCACAAGGGAGTCTGGAATATATGGGGCCGATCCCACTTGGTATTTTTGTGTGGATGTGGTCAACCAACAATATTACCCCATTAGAAACTATGAAGACTAGTACATGAGATGGACCACGCTACATCAAGAGTGGGGCCAAGCCATGCATGATTTCATTAATACCTTCCATACCTTGCGCACCAAGCTGGGTATCAAATACTCCAAGGGAAATTTGGTTATGAAATACCGCGAGGCTCTACACAGATACATCCAAACTGAAATGGATTTTCTGGACATCTCATCACTCGGTGTTTCTTATTGATATGTTGTTAAAATCGAGTAAAAATTTAACCACCAGAACAAGCGGGAGTTTAGTTCTATAAATTTTCAACAATCAAACCATGGTAAAGACGACCCTAATAACCATCCTTCAGAAAACCAATCCAAGCAACAAGAAAAGAAGGGTAACAGAAAGCCAAAGAAGGATACTGGAAAATGGTGTGATTTCCAAAACACCAATGAATGTCTCTCAAAACAGTCATTGGTGGCCGAGATCAAATACAAAGAGTCGAACCTTCATTCAAAATCCGATTCATAAAATACTAGTAGAGGCCAGATCATCGACGCAGAACCTACTACTACTATCATGACCACAAAAATTCAACCAAAAGAACCAACATATCCTGAAGAGGGGGAGCACCTCTTTCATTCACATATGTGGTTGAAGGGGACCCCATTGCATTTCATTGTTGATAGCGGAAGCCAGAAGAACCTCATATCAGTAGAGGTCGTCAAATAATTGGGATTGTCGACAAAAACACACCCACAGCCATAAAACATTAGGTGTCTTCGAGTGGGATGAGATATTCATGTCAGCGAGCAATGTCGATTGTCATACAACATCCAAACCTTCAAGGATGAGGTATTATGTGATGTTTCCCCACTATATTTTTGTGATGTTCTTTTAGACCAGCTATTGAGTCTCCATTTTGACACTTCTAATGCCTTATATTACCCTCTATCTGAGCCTGTTCTACCTATGTTATGAGTGTATACTTGATTGTTTCCTCCATAAATCCACTTAGTGACCTTGTTCATGTGCATAAGGGGTAAATTATGATTAATGCATGATTTGTTTAGTTTTTCTTGAGTTAATTTGATTTAATGTTTGATTTTGTATGATCCTAATCATTTGAATATTAAGCAGCATTGATTTGGTACTGCCTAGGTGACTAATACGGTACCAACATCTGTTCTTTGCTAATCCGGTACTCATGGTGTGACTGTGTGTATTCTGGTACTAGACACCTACCTACAAGATTTTGGTACCAACATTCTGGTACTATATTTTCACCTCGATTTTTGGGCGATGACGATGAATCTCAAAATTTGGGGACATGGGTTTTGTCCTGAGTGGTGTTTTCATTCAGACACATTAGCCAGAATCGCCATATAGCACACGTGTGGACCTCCATCTCAGGGGGAACAATCCATCCTAAATCTTTGCCAATTTTCCAGAAATTCTAAGATCATGCCTAGATGTGTGGGAACTGCATTTCCTTGATTAGCTGATGGTTGTAATCGACCTCCATTGATGGAAAATGGTTTTGATTTGGATTGGATTGTCTATATCCAAAATTGTAATGTAAAAATCATATAAATTGAGTGATGGCTAAGCCAAAAGCGAGAGGAATTGTTATGTTGCAGATTGGATTTCTAAACATGTTAGCTCTGTAAACATACTTGCTAAAGAATTAATATGAAGTTAAATTCATCAATTCCATGTGTTTCTTAAAGTTTATTGTTCTGTAAGTTTCTTTGAGCTTCCTTGTTAGCACAACAAGGGCCCACCGATCCAACCAAGGTAAGCTCCTTTGTAATTATTTTGTGAATGCAATTCTATTTGTGTGTGAGTGAAACAGTTTCATAGTTTAATTGTAAAACTAGTTAGTATAATTCATTTATGTTGCATTTCAGTCATACATTTGATAATGTGCAATATAGATTTGTGATAATTATGTAGATGTTCACAATTTCTAAGTGAACATTTATTATTCTAAGTGTGTGTGAACAATCATTTGCTAAGTTGTGTGCTTAACCATTTGTTTCCATTTTGCAAGTACAGGAACAATTAATATCCCATCATTCACCCTACATAGACCATTAAATGGAGAATCTTAATACCCCTAGTGTTTCCTGTGTAGGGACAAATAGTTTCTTCTAGAATTGATTAAGTTATGAGTGATTTCCTTTTGAACACTGTGTGCAAAAAATTGATTACAGTTTACTGTTTTGATTACTACAGGAGACAAGCTTCTCAAATTCATCTCTTTAATTCATAATCCTGGAATGAATAGACTTTTTCCTTAAGATAGAATCCTTTGATTGATTGTTTTGCTTGAGAAGTTTTATTATCAGCTTTCTTTGCTAAGTTTGAAGTTGTGTGAAGCATTTGGATATCCTAAAACAGAGTGTTAATTGTTGATTAGTTTAGTTGCTACAAGGGGACAGATGCAATGTCCATCTCTTTTATTTCATGAGCCTTTGAATGGATAGATTCATTACCTAAGCAAAAACTTTTAGATCACATGCTTGTTGGATTATGTTTATGAGTTTTGTTTTCTGATCTTTAAGTTGTGTGAGGAAGATATATTAAAAAGTTATAAAACAAAGTATTGGTATTGATTGTTTCTTCTTTATGCTATAATCATCAGACATAGGAACCTATCTATTATCGACACATATAGTGAATCAACTCTATTGATTACAAATCCTGAATTGACATTTAAATGAGTGTAAGATATATATTAAACATATTTATACACCAACACTAGCCATATATGTGGAAGCACCATGCTATTTATGAGTCTCAACCCCATAGTGTTATTGCTACTCTGGGGGGTCATCTCTACAAGATACCATAGGTAGTTCCAATTATTTTCCCGCCTAAACAGTGTCGCAAGGTAGTATCTCATACTACAAAATTCATCTTCTTCACAATCTGTTCAAAAGGTGAACAAAAGAACATCGCAACCATTGCAGCTTCAGTCCAAGCACCTTTTTCTCAACAGAAGAAGGTCGAAAAGATTGAAGCCAAGTGAAAGGATTCCTTATGAACACAGTCATATCATGTAGCCAGACAGGTTAAAAATTTCTAACCCTTCCAGCCACAAATTTGTGACAGCGTTCAACAAGCTAAGTAGTGCAACTTCTCTAGCAAGGAAAGCAGATCATCAAGGTTAAGATTCAGCAAGCGCTTTCCCCTCTCCCCTGAGAACTCAACGCAATGGAGACCATTTCTTCCTAAGGATGGATAATTGATCAAGGTGTATATCAGTGGCCAGCCACCTATTCCAACTAGCTCAAAACTATTTTCTGGCAACTTACTATTTTTAGCAGTTTTTCGGTTCCTAAACTTCTGGGACCATTTTGAGGGCCTAAATGAAGTTTTTACGGGATCGAGCTCCCCAATGATATCCAAAGGATTTGATTGATCCCCTAAAATAAATATCCTCTATGATTCCTTTCCAATGAGCTATCGTGCGCATCAAACAGAGATCGTATGCCAAATTTATGCCCCCGGGAAGTTGATACACCAAACTACCCAAAATAGGGTCCACAAAATTGTTGGCTTTTCATCTTCCGGGGTTAGGGTTTTTGGATTTTATTTATGCTAAAAGGGCCTTTGGAGCCTCATTGGAAAATCATATTCTTGTGAACGTGAGTAGCCATCACATCTCTTCTCAGAGATATGCTACCACCATTCTAGCGAGTCTTTCACTCTGTATTTCTACAATTTTGTACATTTCGCTCATTACTATAAATTGTTTATTACTGTATGTCTGTGTTTATGGTTTCATCTCTGATATATTTCTATTATATTATTGGATATCTGAGATATCTCTATACATTTCTTTATTATATCTCCACTCTCATTTTGTGCCGAAAATAATCTGGATCAAGGAATTTTCTGTAGTGACCATACTAAATTAAATTACAAATTTAATACAATTTAAACATATAATTCTTTCTGATACATAAATAATTCATTCGCCATCATAATGATATGAGCATATAATATTCGACAAGATTTAAAATTTATCTACAGCATGAAATAACTCAGCAATTCATAATTAAAATACCTGCTTCTGATGCTAATTCTCGTCGATATGGTTGTCCTTTCCCTGCTGCCTTGCCTAGCTTGATGCACTGACCAACTCTTCCCAAACGGACTAACCTCCTAGCCAGCTAGGAGCAGCCTGTCTGGCTCCCTAGCTCCAAGAAACCGAAAGGAATCCTGGCCCCCATGCCCAAAACCCCCAACAACTCAGTGCCCCCTGAAATGGTTCCCCACAATAGCAGAACCCAACAACAGAACCAGAAAATAAAATAAAAAACAAAACTACAGTCTCCCCTCTCCCTCATTCCCGTCATATCCTCCCCTTCACTGACTCTCTTCCCCCTCATTAATTTCCTTATCCCTCCTTTATTACCTTATCCCCTTCATTAATATATTATCCCTATATTTAATATCTTATCCCCTTATTTAATGTTTCTTTCCCCCCTCATATACGTAAGTCTTTAATACATTAAATTATTAACCCCTTTAATTATTTACTAAAATAATTAATGAGTCAATTAATAATTAATTAATCATTGATAGATATGAACAAATAATTAATAACAATTAATTAGTTAATATTATTAAGAAATAATTATTGTTTAACTAACATATTATGACAGTCAGATTATCAAATTAATTATAGTTAATAATACCTATACATTTATTTAAGTAGGGTCGTTACATACACCCACCCTTTAGGAAACTTCGTCCCGAAGTTAAGGTATCTCATGGTACAAAGGAAAAGAAACATGGTTCACACATTCATAACAATTAACCAACATTATTAGTAAGTAATTCAAGAAAACTCATACATACTAGTGTACATGTACAAGAAATGCATGTGTAGCTAGTACATACAAGTCTCGTGCATGTACTAATAATCAATAACTATCACCCTTTAGTAATTTATGTATGCATCCAANGTTCAACAATTTTATTTAGACAACTGTGGTTTAGTTACGTAATTATGAATATTCATATATACACATTTTCTTTTCTTTTTTTAGAAGGGGAAAACATTAAATTCCACCATAAGACAAATCTCCATACTTTCTCAGCTATTTCTACCTATCCTTCCTCCCTAACCTACTTTCATCTCCATTCCTATCCTTCCTCTGTTGGACTATCTTGGAGCATAAACTATATTGACCTAACTCCAAATAGAACTCGTAAGCGGAAGTGTCACTATCTCGACCAAGCTTCCCCAGCAGGCAACTGACAGTCATCATCACATGTCTTGGGGAGCGTGAACTAACACCATCCTCCCATGACTTCAAGTTTCGGAGGATACACGGTGGGAAATGCCTCCACCCCTCCTAATCATAACTAGGGTCCACACCCTATAATGGAATATATAGTGGCACCATGTTGCTGGGAGTTTTGTCATCGTATATTCGGTTTTGAGCAGTCTCATCACCTGAAATCCTGCACTGGTTCACATATCATAGCAATGCATCCAAACCAATATAATCTCATATACAAATATTCATACCATAATGTTTCTCGGCTAGTGGTCATGACATCCACTTTCATCATCAATATCCCCTTGGCTATTTCATAGCCCATAACCTGCAGATTAGTCTGTAACACAACCTCATATATTTCTATGCATTATCTTCATGTAATTTCATGCAATCATCCTTTCAATTCGGTATCCATGTACCAACAACTTAACATCAAATTTTCAAGTTAGAAATAGATCTCATAATATCCCATAATTCAATTTCGACACCCATTCATAAGATTATCATTTACCAGATAGATTGCATCATATCCAACATCATTCTAATAGCATTTAAACATTCATAAAGTTTACATTCTCACAATATGTCGCATCATATACATCATCATCAATAACATTTAAACATTCGTAAAATTTACATTCACATAGTAGATCGTATTATATACATCATCATAAATAACATTTAAACATTCATAAAATTTACATTCACATAGTAGATTGCATTATATACATCATCATCAATAACATTTAAACATGCATAAAGGTTCATACATCTTTAAAGTTTAAGTGTATCATTTAACAATTTCACTGTGACTAGAAATAAAGTAGATAGGCCTCAAGTAATCCTAGCTTTCTAAGTCAAAAGGTGGTGTTACATACACTCCATCTTCGAGAAACATATTCTCAAGGTGGTAAAAAAAGTGAGGCATAGTCTCGTCGTAGTGTCTCAGCATCTTCCCAAGTAGCATATCCTGGACTATACTTGTCCCATTGGACCTTAACTTGGTCTACCAGACGGTTCCTGAGCTATCGAACTCTACGGTCCAATATGCGTAATGGTTCTACCATGAGAGTTCCCACGTCCGATTCCTGCAATTCCTTCCAATTTAGTTTATGTGATTCATAAGCAACATAATGACGTAAAACAGATACATGAAATACATTATGAGTTTTATGCAAGTGGGGTGGCAGTACGAGACGATAGGCAACGGGTCCAATTTTCTCTTGGATTATGAACGGTNCGTATGGTACTCTTATTAGACCTAATACGAATGAAAAATTGGTCTCCCACTTCATAACTTCGGTCGGTCCTGTGTGCATCCACATAAATTTTCTGCCTATCCTGTGCTTCCTTTAGTCTCTACCTAATCTGAATCACCTATTCCTCCATCTCTTGAATCAATTCTGGCCCAACTGTTACTCGGTCTTCAAGTCTATCCCAACTCAATGGCATTTTGCATGGCCTTCTATACAGAGCTTCATAGGGTGGCATTACGATGGGGCTATGAAAATTGTTATTGTAGGCAAACTCGACCAAAGGTAGGTACTTCTCCCAGTGGGTTTGATTATCCATGACATATATCCTAAGCATGTCTTCCATGACTCGATTTACTCTCTCGGTTTTCCCATCTTTTTCAGGATGATAAGATGTGCTTAAGTTCAACTAAGT
>JASDQU010585981.1:0-12838 GCA_032191745.1 Picea mariana | reverse complement strand
AAAATTCATTAAAAAAAACCAACATAATAACAAATTATACCACCATAAATCCATTTTAGCCTTGATCTTTCAAATATTTGCTCAATTTGGTTTTTTGTTTTTATATGATCAATAGAGCTAACATTAAAATAAATCTATGTACTAATTTTATTATGAAATATAATTTTGTTGAAACATATACTTAATATGATGATGATGTTGGTGGTGGTGGTGAACATCCACTAAGACCAAATTTGGTCTATCAAACCCTAAGAAAGGTAAGAGATTACTTGGTTTGCTTTAGAATTTTATTGATGTGCTAAAAAATCTTCAAGAGGAGCGTTCCTAAATCACCATAATTTTGATGTGTTAAAACGTTAGGAAACTCAATATTGTAACAAATATTTTGAAATTATGATCTAATGTGGGTGTACACAAAACATCCTAAGAGAAAGTGTTTTTCATCTTCAATCCTCTTAGTGTCACAAAGATGACAAATTATTTCAATCCGTGACATTTTAGGAATTGTCCAATGCCTTGTTTCACTATGGAACTCATGAGGATTTGTTCTTATTTTAACAATGTTAATTTTCTTATTTACGCTAGTCAAAACGAAGAGATACGTTTTCATGTTCTAGATTAGTATTAATCACCTCCTTATAGTATCTTATTTTTTTTTATCCTCTAATTCTTTATCACACCAGAATTTCTCCTCAAATTTAGATGTAATAATATTTTTAATATTATCATTATTTTGCAAATGTAAATGTGTTGAACCTGCATAGAATAGATCTAGTTAGATAATACCACACACATTTGTAGAGAGAAATTGAGAAAGAATAAGAAAGAGAGAAAGAATGGAAGAATTTTCAATAATTGTAATGAATAATGAATAATTTAAACATCATATACTCTATATAAATCAAACAATGTGCATTGGAGGTGAATCCAATGCACCATCACGGTGGTCTAGAATGATATGGACCCACACCAGTAGTTACGGGAGTGAATTAACACCTAGTCTAGTCTCTCGGGCAGTTATGAGAGTGAACTTCCACCTAGTTGAGTTAACTATTCTACCAGTCTTCAGTTAACTGACTGAAACAAAGTGAAGTGAGGAGGAGATCAGGGAATCATGGGTAATGCGTTGGTCTGGTGATGGTCCCAAGGAAAATGCACATTAGTTGGTGATGATCCCAATGTTGCATTGTGACAAAACCAATGAAACATCTAGACTCCACTCAACTAATCAAACTGAAGTGAAAAATGAAGAGAATATTCTCCTAGAGTAATATTCTCCCTAAAATTTAGGAGACTAGATAAAGATTAATAAACATAGGAAAAATAAATCCTAGGTGTGTGTGAAGTAACTCCAACACCTCCCCTGGACATCACTATTGTGAAAATAAAGAATGGGTCCCAGAAATGAGGTCATGTTAGGTACCCAAATACAAAAGATACAGTGAAATAAAGTGAGGAAAGATGGAAAAACTCATGGGAAAACCCCCCCTCAAGGTACAATTTATGTAAAAAGAAGAACTAATAGTTGTTAGGAAATTATGTCCTTGAATCCAAGATGACTATGCAGAGAATGAAAATTGTGTTGAGTGAAGGTCTTTGTGAAGATGTCTGTCGTTTGTTCTGCTGAAGGATAGAACTATAGGTCGATGATCCCATCGTGTACTAAGTCCTGTATGTAGTGCATGTGGATCTCGATGTGCTTCATCCACTACCTCTGAACTGGATCTCTACAAAACTTCAGAGTACTCTGGTTGTCACAACAGATGACGATCGGTTGATGAAACTGAATGCTCAACCCATTGAGAAAATGTTGTAGCCACATAGCTTGAATGGTTATGTTAACTACCCCTTTGTACCTTGCCTTGACTAAAGAAAGAGAAATAGTAGCCTGCTTCTTGTTCGACCAATGGATAAGACTGGAACCAAGACTAAGTGAATAACCAAATGTGGACTTGCAATCAATGCTATCACCAACCCAGTCAGAATCAATGAACACGATGAGATCTAATGTAGAGTTTGTTGCATAATGAATCCCAAAGGTGATGGTTCCCTATACGTATCCAAGGATACACTTTGCATCCTTCCAATGTAGCTCATGTGGCTCCTTCATGAACTAGGAAACTATGCCAATTGCATAGGATAGGTCTAGTTTGGAGTGTGTGAGATACAACACGCTCCCCACTAGCTGTTTGTACAGTGTGTTGTCAGCCAATGGAGTGTCCTTGCAATCCTCAAATTTGACTCCTGATAGGAAAGGAATCAGAGAAGACTTGCAGTCTTTCATGTGAAATCTTTCAAGGATATCTCGTGCATACTTGGCATGAGACAGTTTGATTCTTGATGCATCTTGACTGATCTCGAGTCCAAGGAAGAAGTGTAGCAGACCTATGTTTGTCATCAAGAACCTATCATGTAGAATCCTCTTGACTACAACAATCACTGAAGTCGAGCAACTGGTGATAAACAAATCATCAACATACAACACTGAGAGTAGAAGTGAATCAACCGTCCTAAGCATTTAGACATTCGGGTCTGATATACAATGTACAAAGTTTTGTGATAGCAGGTTAGAGTCCATCTTGGCATACCATTCCCTCAGAACCTTCTAGAGGCCATAAAGAGACTTCTTCAATGGACAGATCAAAGATGAATCCTGTATAAATCCTTGGGGATGCTCCATATAGATCTCCTCAGAGAGATCACCATGAAGAAATTCATTCTTCATGTCCATCTGATGGACTTCCCATCCTTTGGCTTCCACAATGGCAAGTGCCAATCATATGGAATCCATCTTCACTACGGGAGCGAAGGTCTCATCACATCAATGCCATGCACTTGCTAAAATCCTTTGGCAAAAATCTTTCCTTTGTATCTACTAATATTTCCATCCACTGCACTCTTGGTCTTGTAGACCCATGTACATATCACAAGTTTCCTTCTAGAAGAAAGGGGAACTAGATCACAATTCTGGTTCTCGAGGAGGGATTCGTACTCATCCTGCATGGAAGATTCCCAAAAGGGATTTCCAGCAGCCTCACCATGCCCTCGGAGCCTTCTAGAGGCCATAAAGAGACTTCTTCAATTGATAAACCAAATATGAATCCTGCATAAATCCTTGGGGCTGATCCATATAGATCTCCTCAGAGAGATCACCATAAAGAAATTCATTCTTCATGTCCATCTGATGGACTTCCCATCCCTTGGCTTCTGCAATGGCAAGTGCCAATCGTATGGAATCTATCTTCGCTACAGGAGCGAAGGTCTCATCACAGTCAATAACATGCACTTGCTAAAATCCTTTGGAAAAAATCCTGGCTTTGTATCTGCTAATATTTCCATCCACTGTGCTCTTGGTCCTGTAGACCCATGTACATAGCCCAAGTTTCCTTCTAGAAGGAAGGGGAACCAGATCCCAATTCTGGTTCTCGAGGAGGGAGTTGTACTCGTCCTGCATGGTGAATTCCCAAAAGGGATTTCCAATAGCATCGCCATAATAATGTGGATATGAAGACTGAACCAATAAAAGATTCATGGAGGGAAATGGTTTAGTGGAAGTGACTGCAATAGGAGGCTCCTCAAAATCAGATCGAGTCCTCCTATTATTGGTTGGATCACCAACAAGATCATTTGCATCTTGAAGAGTAGTTTGGGCCCACTTCAGCCTCTGCTTTGGCTCTACATTTGCATTTGGATGCACTGACTCTACATATGACTGTAATGAATCTATATTTGGATCATTTGAATCATCTGAATCAGAACTCTCATTTAAAGAAGAGTTGGCATGTGCACGATCATCATATCAGATAGGTGGAAGAATGAAGGTGTTTGCATGAGGATGTTGAGGTACATGTGAGACACTTTCTTCGAATTGGACACTTCGCTCAATGATGGGCCGATTCGAGGAAAGATAAATAAGTCATTATCCCTTCACACCATTGGGGTATCCAACAAATATACACTCTGTGCTCTGTGGATCAAGTGCCTTCCTCTTTTCAAAGGGAATCCGATCCCATGCACGTGAACTGAAAATATGAAATTGGGTCACTTCCGGTTTGAGGCAAATCCAAGCCTCGTAGGGGGTCTTATCCTTGACATATCTATGGGGAGATATGTTCTGGATGTAGGTTGCACAATTAAGTGCTTCGGCCCATAATCTATGTGGAAGTGAATTTGCATGCAACATGCAACATGCCATCTCTTTTAGAGATCAATTTTTCTGCTTAGCAACTCTGTTTTGTTGCGGAGTATAGGGAAATGTGTACTACAACTGAATCCCCACCTCATGACAAAGAGTCTAGATCTCATGATTGACATACTCTCACCCATTATCAGTTTGAAGGAATTTTGTTTTCTTTCCTGATTGTGTCTCAACTAGGGCTTTGAAATCTTTGAGGTGTTGAAAGACCCCTGATTTATTCCTAAGAAAGTAAATCCATGTGAAATGTGAGAAATCATCAACAAAAATGAGCACGTAACTCACTTTTATGATTGATGTATTCGGAAAAGGGCCCATGAGGTCACTGTGGATTAGATATAAAGGAGAGGAAGCTCTCTAAGTCTTTCCTTTGTCTAATTTATCTTGAGGGTGTTTTACAAGAACACATCCTTCACAGATTCCTTTGGAGAAATGGATTTGTGGTAGACCATCAACCAATATTTTCTTGCTGAGTTGTTGCATATATATGAAATTCAAATTCCCAAACCTTTCATGCCATATCCTATTGCTTTCATCAACATGGGTAAGCAATAAAGAAGAATTTGGTTTAATAAATTTAGAAAATGTATACAATCTAGATTGATGATTTACCTCACTGGTAGCAACCATGGAATTGGTTTGCATGTCATAGATGACCACTACATTAGGTGTGAACATGAATTTATTTTCGGTGTCGGAATTCGTCATATGATACACAGAGAGAACATTGACAGAAAGTTTGGGAACATGCAACACATTCTTGAAGCTTCTGTTGGTGAGTTCAATCCTTCCTTTCCTTGTGACCTCGACTAGAGAGTTTTCCCCCATCAGAATAGGAGGACCTTTTCATGCATCCAATGAAGAATATATTTCTTTTTTGGAATCCATGTGATGTGATGCTTTTGAATCTATGATCCAAGCATCGAGAGAGGAGTTGATGGCAATCAAGGCATGGCTAGAATTTCCTTTCTTTGGATTCTAATCTTCTAGCTTCTTCTTCTTGGCACCCTCAGGAATGCGATCTCCAAGGTTATTTTTTTGAAGTATTTGAGTCATTAGATCCATTTTTTTTTGCATGCATGTGGATTTTGGATGGAATCCTTTATGGAATTATGTGCATTTCTCCCCTTTTCTTCCCTTTCCACCTTTGGATACCGAGGCATCGGTGAAGGGTTTTGAGTACCCTTCCTTCTTCACATTTGCATGAAATTTCCTTTTGTCTTTATCTTTAGATTTTTGATATTGATGGCTTCCATATTGCACAATAAGTGCATGCGCCTTTGGGCCTTTGAGTTTTCCCATGTTGATGAGCTTGGTTTTCTCTTGTGTCAGGGATTCGATAAATTACTCAAGAGAAGGCATCTTCCAGGTGGCTCCAAAGGTGAATTTGACTGAATGGAATGTGGATATGAACACGGAGAATTCAGGACCAAGTTTGGAGAGAATGGTGAGAACCATTTGTTTCTCCTCCTTAGATTTATCAACCCCACAAGCTTTGAGTTGCAACAGTAAATCCTTGTATTTTGTAAGGAAATCTTGGAGATTGTTGAAGCTTTTTGGATCCAATGTGGTCAATTCCACCTTGAGAATGTGTCCCCTCATCTCATCCTATTTTCCAAAGAGCCCTTCCATGGTGGTCTAGGATTAATTGGTGGTTTTACAGGAAGATATGTGAAAAAGGAGATTGGGAGAAATGAGACTACAAATTGTTATGAATGTTTCATTCATTCGATTTAGATACTTGGATTTTTTTATGGCCGATGTCAGTTCTGTCTCTATATTCATGGTTAACCCATAAAATAATATACTTCAAAGATGCATGACAATCTTCACCTTCTATGCAAATAAGTTGTAAGGTGTAAGAAAGAATTATTTTGGGAATTTCATTTTTCCGTTGTCTTCAATATTTGGTACCTGCAAAAATAATTTGGTGTATATTTTTCTTAGCAATCTGTCGTCTCTGATACCATGTAACAACATTGTTTCCCCCAGTTTGTAAATATAATTATATGGGCCAAGAGACTATGGAAAACTCAATATGTGTGAATTTTTTATTTAATGGACCTTTGTCTAAAAGGTCAATGAATGTAAACTATGTTATTTACTAGAAAATGGATAAGTGTTGCATGACCGCTGGAAGGAGGGTGTGCTAAGAGAGACCACAAATGTTATGAAAGAGATGGTGAAGGGGACCATGAATGGTTGTGTTAACCTCCACCAAACTAGTACCTTACTGGATTTAATTACTCAGGACCAGAACAATCCTCTAACCTAGGAATGAATTACAGTCAGGTTGGTAGGTGGGAAGACCTACTCAAGAGTTAATGAGGGGATAGGACAGAGAACCCATATGTAAGGATTTCAGACCTTACCATGGGCTAGGAATTCGATCCACAAAAAATATTGTTGAGGAAGGAAAGAAAGGAAGGTGTGGTGCGCAGAGGAAGTACTATGAAGAGTGCAAAGATGAGAGACTAAGCTCTCGGGTTCAAGGAAGAACTAAGAAATGAGAGTGTTCTTGTCATAGGAAATGGCTAGTAGGGTTATGATACAAGATGATAAATGAGGTTATTGAGTGACTAAGGAATTACTCAAGAGGTCCTCCTTGCTTGGTATAGTGAAAACCATTTCCAATATCGTTCGGGAGGAGGAGAGTAACCTCCATCCCTACTGTCGTTGAGATGGAAGAAAGGATTATATCTCAGAGCATCATAGTGTATCTAGGGGGTGGATAGTGGTAAATCTGTTAGGAGTGATTGATCCTATGGTTGGGTGGAAAAGGGAACCCCTTTCAACAATCACTTCACGTTATCTGGTTCTGATAAGTATTTTCCTTTTTTATGTATTGAAATGAAATAATAGATGAATGCATGGGTTTATATATATATGTGTATATATAAATGGTTTCTGTGTGGAATGGTCATGATATGTGTATGCATTCATCTCCTTGTGAAGTTAGGATTCTGACTAATAGTCTGTATGCCCCATATTATCCCTTGAGACTTCTTGGGACATAATCCTGTAAGATGGTCGAGATAGAGATATTGTGTCAATTTGAACCTGTTTGTCTGAAAAGGATACCTCTTTCAGAATCCTTACTGTGCGACCGAGATTTCAGGCCCGAGCCCTTAACCATTTCATGATAAATATCAGGAAGGATAGCAAGGATAGGAATATGAGTGGATGAGATCCATTCGGGAGGACCCATATGATCAATAACTAGGAATCTTAGACTAAGCCTAAGGAAGCTAAGTCCTCCTGGCTTCAGAGCTCCGGAAGTCTAGGACTTCGGAGTATGGCCGACCCTACTAAGACTTATACTGGCTGAAGGTAACCGAGAGACTCGGTTACTAATGAGTTTACTGGCAAGGAATGGTTTCCCTAGTGGTTAGGTGAACCTATATCATCGTCTAAACTGAGATCCAACTGCCCATCGTGAAGTTGTGCGGGCCACTGATCGAGAATGTTCAGAGATCCCCTCAGTCGTTGGATCTACAATGCGAAGTCTTCGTCAAAGTTCTACTTCGGGAGGATAGAGATGCTATAGCATCAAATTCCCTGAACATCAAATTTACAAAGTAATGGAGGTCATTGATCCAAGGGTTACGTGTATGTACCTTGGCCACAATATTGGAGGGCATGAAAGATGATCAGACCATAGTGATGTGGCACAATGATGCCATCGATGGTGACGTGGACCCAAGTTTGACATGCCACGTGTCACCTAGATTCATTCCTATCACATACCTTGTAGACCCTTTGGAACGTGACATGTGTCATCCCGGATGAGGGAACATGTTGCCCTTGACCCTTCTACGTGTCATCCCTTGGTACATGCCCACCTAGCCAAAGTGGTTGGTGAAGTGACCAGAACTCCAGGATTCCATCCTAGCCATTGATTTCGGGAGACACTTGGCATCAAATCCTGTAATCTGGAGGACTTGAATCTTGCTGCTTCGAAAATACCCAAAGCTAAGAGTAATGGATAGAATATCAATCACCCTTCATTTGGGGACACATGGCAGGAGATATGCTACTTCGAAGGATAGCCACTTTGGAGAAAAGTGGAACAAGAACTTCTGAAGTCATGGAGGTCGAAGTTCACCTGAGTCGTCGATCGCAGAGGACAGGTGTCAGGAGATCTAACACTCTGGAAGGATTTCCCTTTAGAGGTTTTCATTTGTGAGTGCTTTGGAATTCTCCAAAGCACAGAGTCCCAAAGTAAGTTTGGTTTGTTGATATTGAAATAAAACAAGGACCGTTGATTTCCGTAAGCATACCCAAAATCCGTCGATTCGGTAGTTCATAATATTTATGGTGTCATAGGTTGAAAACATCCATAGCCCGAAGCTCCGAAGCACTGAAATAGGCACCTGTTGTCTTGGCGTCTGGTCATAGCTAGTAATCGTATGCGATTGTATCTAGAGGGAAGAGGCTAGGCCGAGAATTCAAATCAGAAGGTCGAACGTTGAATTCTCTGTTAGCCTATGAGTTAGTCAAGGACCAATCCAGTCATTGGATTGGTTGGTGGATGGATTTCCACCATAGAATTAGGAACACTGGAAGTTCCAGGATATCGAAGAACTTGGGGAGAAGCATATTCAGTCGGACCCACGTGGAAGCCCCGTGGCCCTGACCAATGAACACTTGAGGAACTTGGGGGAGGTATATCTTCCATCTCTGAGCTTGGTTTTGATCATGGAGACCATGGCTGGAAATCTCTGGACAAGAAGAATGGGATAGAGACCCCAAATGAAGGATTTGATTTCTTAAGAAGAACAAAATTTTGATGCCCCACCATGGGTGTGTTACAAATTGGTATCAGAGCATGGTTACAACACTTGGCCTACTTGGGCTCATGTACAAGTTGCTTAAAAAGCATGTTTCAAGAACTATTAAGGGTGACACCATACCTTACCTCTTTCCTATAGAGTTGGGTTAAAATCTTACTAAATAAAATAATGAAAACTTTCTAATGTGTGTGTGTGTGTATTTAAGAAATATGAACTATGTGTTGTTCATGAACTAATAGACTTTTAGCTAACAGTAAGTGTTTTTTCAACACTCAAGTAGTCAGTAAACCATGGGAAACTACAATACTAAAGGATGGAGAAGCACCATGAGGTGGGGGATGATTCCCACAATAGATATGAATATTCTGACGAGAGGAGGGAAGTGGAGACCCCTCCGAATCTCGATGAAACTGTGAGGATACTCATGGATGAATTACACAGTTGCAAGGCCGACAATGAGAGGTTGATAAAAGAGAAAGAAAAACAAATAGGAATTCATGCAGTCTTGTTGCAGTGCTTATCTGACATATAGAGATAGTTGTAGCATGGACCCACAACAAGTCATGTGGACTGATGACGTACACAGAGGAGTCAAAGTTCACCTGAAATATGAAAACGTGGTCCCATAAGTGGTCACACTAGGAGAAGTACGTTGAGGAAGGCCCAACCTAGAGGTAGGGGACACACATCAGGATAATCCTCTGGAGAGGAATTTGGAAACCCTGAGGGGTATTCCAGTAGAAATACTAACTCACATTCTCAAAGGAAAGGAAAGAAGTGAAAGAATTCCAAAAGTTATGATTCTGAAGAGTTCAAGAAAGCAAAACCACCCTCTTTCGATGGAGAGATCAAGAAAGGGGAAGAAGCAGAAGCTTGGCTTCTTAGTTTAAAGAAGTACTTCAGATTCCATGACTACTCTAAAAAATTGAATGCTAGAATATCCATCTTCAACATTAAGGGAAAATCTTCCATTTGGTGGGAAGACCTCAGGAACGTGAAAGGAATCCATGAGAAAGACCTGTCATGGAAATAGTTTTATGAATACTTCAATAAGAAGTATCTATCGTAGAAATAATTTGATGGGAATACTAAAGATGGATCATATCTCCACGTCAGACAGCCAGCTAGCCAACCACGTCAACGGTTTCAAATCACGTGCTGAAGAGAGGCGCAACCCTCGTTTTCAAATTGAATTTGAATGAATGTAATTAAATGTTTTAGGCTGTTGATCCGTGAGGCTGTGCTTTGCATAGGCATAAAAGTAGGTAGGCCTTAAATGTTGAAGGCTAAGATCTAGATCCAGATTGGACTAGACAACCCATTCAATGTAATTGAATAGGGTAGGTGAGATTGGAGGGAAGAGCTCGAAGAGCCCCCTCATGTAAAAGATCAATTTCGATCTCATTGTGTGAGAGTGGTAATAGTTGAGAGAGAGCATAAGAGAAGGAGCCGAGACTTTGTTAAAGTCTGAGCTCAGGAACACTTTGTAAAAAAAAAAGGCACTTGCCATTTATATAAAATAGAGCAGTTTTTTCTGCAAGTATTTCTGTGTTGAATGAATGTCTGTGTGTGTTCATATTTATACTGTAGATGTATGACAGTGCGTTTGCAGGAGTGTGTTTGATTTCAGGCTGTTGAAATTTCTTTGAGGCTTCACACTAGGAGGGTGTGACAAAACACTGCGGGTTCTGGTAGCCAGTGCAATGAAGCACTTTTGAACCTGCAGATTCAGACAAAGACGTGCCAGGTGGGCACAGGAGCTGAAATCATCAACTTGAGGAAGACCTTGGAGGTTGTTGAATACCTCAGAAGGCAAGTTTGTGTAGGAGAGACACAGTTGTAGACAGAACCTCTATTGAGTTCTGTAAAGCTCTGCCAGGTGGGCATTGAGTAGGTGCAAGGAGTGCACAAAGGAAAAACTCTGATGTGAGTTCATTAGAAGCAAGAATCACTGAGCATTCTTGATACTCTTCCAGGAGGGAATTGAGTAGGTGCATGAAGTGCACAAAGGAAGAACTCTGCTGTGAGTTCATTAGAAGAAAGAATCACTGAGGATTCTTGATACTTTGCCAGGAGGGCATTGAGTAGGTCCACGGAGTGCACAAAGGAAGAACTCTGCTGTGAGTTCATTAGAAGCAAGAATCACTGAGGATTCTTGATACTCTGCTAGGAGGGCATTGAGTAAGTGCCAGAACGCACAGAAGGAACTCTTTGAGTTCAGAGATAGGAGAGGAATCCACTGAAGGATGTTTGCAGGGTTGTTGAACACCTTGAAACACTCACCAAGAGGTTTCTTGAGTGAAGGATAGCCAGGAGGGCATCCACGTTCTCCATCTGTAGGAGAAAGGAAAAAAGAAATTATTCCCTTAAGGTCTGAATAGCGGAAGCTTAGGAGAGATAGCACCTTTGTGTGTGTGAAGACTCTGCAAGGAGTGCAGAAGCCACAAAACTCTTTGAAGAGTTTGGGGTTCCCTAAAGCTCAGGAGGGATACCGTGTTTCTATACGCGCAGGCGAGGATTCTAGTCACGAAGAGCTCGTGGAGGAAAGAAGACAAAGGCCGAAGCCTTTGAGAATTCGAAAAATCTTCTAAGTATGGGAAGAAAAGCGCGAAGATCGGGAGGAGCAACAACTACCGCCAGATTAAGCTGAAGAGATCTGGACCGTTGAAGATCTCACATCCAGGGAGCAGCAGGAGGAACGCAAGAGCCGAAGAGATTCTGAGTCATTGGATCTCGCTCAGAATAGCCGACAACCATCAAATATGTTGAGTGGAGCTTGAGGTTTAAACCCTCATAAGCAGAGTAAAAGTCCTAAAGGAGTATCATATCGGGAATTCGGCATATGGGAGTTCGGGAGTCCTGAGGATGAAAGTCTGAGCACTCGACCTCAGGAATCGTGAAACTGTGAAATAGATTTGAGTCATCCATCTGCGGGAGGATGCGTGTCGCGAAATTGTCCATTTCGGAGATTCAGGCATCGGAACTCACAGAGGTGAGCATCTTGACTTCACGAGTAGCAAAGTCCTGAAGAAATCTGAGCCGTCCATTGGAAAGAGGACACGTGTCACGAGATCACCATATCGAGGATTCAAACATTGGAGGTCAGAAAGGGAAGTCTTTTGACTTCGTGAGTGGCGAAGTCATGAGAAGATCAGGACCATCTATCTGAGGAGGACAGGTGGCAGAGATCAAGGGATCTCGCGAACTTGGAGGTTCGCAAGGTGAGAGCCCAAAGGTTGGGTGCTCCAAGTCGTGAAGTTGCGAAACCGTGAGGAGCAAGGATAGTCATTGGATCCATGTCAAGGGAGGACCGTTGGATCAGAGCCTTATCGCACATCGCACGTTCGGAGGTTCGGAGGTTAAGAGGACCTCTTCTCGACATTAGAAGTCACGAAGTGTCGAAAGATGGGCACAAGGAACACGTGGAAAAACCACAAGGTGGGGCCTGCATGGTTGACAGGTGAACATGCATCGCCTGGAGAAAGGAGTCAACACTCCATTGACTTCTCGTGTCTCGGGGATTCGTGAGATAAGAGCATGGGAGCTCGATGTCGAAACTTGCGAAGTGGTGAGTTGCGAGAAGTGCGAAGGGAGGTCAACCCGCGCTAACTTTCAAGTTTTGGAGGTTCGCACCGGAGGAGCATGGAGGCTCAACCCTTCGACTTGCGAAGTCCCGAAGTTGCAACGGAAGCTAGCGTTAAGCCTACCCGGTGGTCACGCGCAGAGGGCGCTGACAAGGGAAGGAGCTATACCCATATCGACATTTCGGGTATCATGAATTTGGAAAGGAGGAGTTGAGAGTTTTGACTCGTGAACTCGCAAGATTGTGAGTTGCAACAAGCACCTTTGG
>JASDQU010585980.1:78293-98061 GCA_032191745.1 Picea mariana | reverse complement strand
GAACTCAAAAAATTGCCAGCAATCCCCAAGGAATTGCTCACTTCATTGTGCTCTTTATAGAATATTAATTTCTATACAATATTGGATCCCTTAATCAAAACTCCAACAAGAGAATATTGTGAGGAAGACAAGAATATTATTGAGATAGAGAGGGATACTCCCGCCAATTTCAGTTTAACTATCTTTGTGGGTGATATATTATGCTTGATATATTAGGTATTTATTCTCTTGATGAATTGGCTTGAACATTGAGAGATTCTTAGTAAGAGATCAAAAGGTCTTAGATAAAAGAACTATTGGCCAATATCTATGCATGATATCCTCGATTGAGACCACTAGCATGATCGATCATGCTTGGAATTCCTGAAAGAAAATTAGGGTTTGAATGGAAAAATTAGGGTTTGAACGAAAATGATTAGGGCTCGATTAACATGAATTTATTATACAAACGTGTTTAGGGGACTGACCACTGATTTGGTATATCTATTTTACAATAGACTCCAAGGAATTTGTTGAACTCTTTGGATGGTTCAAAGAACTTAATTTAGTTCTTAACACATCAATGCTATGTATATGTTTTGACCAGGTAAAATTTGAACATTGAGGTATAAATGACCAAAACTACATAGATACATTAGCAGGGAAATGCATGCACACCAGTGTCATTGAACAAATTTATCATCAATTCAAGTGCCAAAAATAGTAGGAGAAATGACACTTAGCAAGGGTAATATATGAGAAAAAGTATTCAAACCCTAACTATAGAGATCAATACCCTTTATTGGCGAGGAATAAACAATGTTACCACATTTTGGGGGTACAATCCATGAAAAATGTTGATCGATATATCAACAACATATTATCAAAGAAGGTTACAATAAATCAAATTAAATTTCTTTAGTAATCACCATAACCGATTGAAGCACAATTTTTAGAAAATATCAGATTGTAATGTAATAGCTATTAATAGTTTCTAGTTAAAACAACACCCCAACTTAGCATGCAATAAATATTATAACCTAAAACACCCCAACTCAACATGTAATAAGGATTATAACTTGAGACCCCAACAATGGTGAATCTACCCTTCAAACCAACAATATGCAAACACAATGTTTTCCTATATATATATATATATATATAAAATGGCCAATTAAATAAACTAGAAGATAATTATGATCTTCAATTTATCTAACATAATTGGGAAGGCCCTTAGGCCTTGAGGGTTTAAAACTACGGTCTCAAAGCTCATTCTAATGTTATAATGAAGGAAAGAAACATATACACATAAGCGACTCCAATAAATATGAGTTCCATATTCAAGCATAGAGAAGATTAATGAATAGAGAATTTTAAGTCATTACTTAACTTGTGGGGGAAGAGAGAGATGAAATTACCTGTGGTGAAGAAACCAACATACTTGTAAGTCTGGTGATTGTAGAATCTTAACGATACCTTTCTCTTTGATTTGGAGAAAAAAAACAACAAAATGAGGGATGACTCTCCACCCAACCATAGACCTTGCTACTTTATTTATGAGTACTAGGTCACCCACAAGCCCTCAATCAACTACTATGCCAACAATCCTTTAGCCTTGTCCTCTATATGGACCATCCAAAAGAGAGATGTACTTTTCTCCTTCTTTTTCGTCTTTATATAGAGTCCATCCATGGTAAAGAACCCAATCCCTAGGGTCCATTATTTGATTATTTATTATATTTTTTGTTTCTCCATGGGTTTCTCCATCAATTACCGTTACTTATTTTACCATATTGTTTTATTGCAAAATATCCATAATAAGTACTTATTATATGATATACCTCTTTATTATTATTTATTTATATAAGTACATATTATGACCACTCTAGGATAATTATTATATTATTATTTTTTTCTTTTTCCCGAGCAATTATTATATTCTTGTTATTATTATTTTTTAACACAAACTGAACTGATATTTCTATTAAATGGTTGTGCAAAATCAACAACATCAAAAGGATTACATAGAGGTATTATAGCCAGTTGTTTGATGTGAATAAGCATAAAAAACTACATAATTTAAAGTTTTTACCGGGCCGTTTTTAACATCTTCTATGCTGTATACATCCTTACAAAATTTTCCAAGGAACCAAGAGACTTTAAAAAACATTTAAGACATATTAGTGGCTGTGTCATGCATTTTGGAGTTCAAATGAGGGCTTGGAGGGTCTTCCTCTGTATCCATAGGCATTTTCCCTCATCTAGAACTTCCTTGATTATTCTCAGCTTCACCATAATTTGGGGGATTTCTTCCAAGATTAACTGAGTTTGAGGTTGAACACTATGCTGGATCTGAGTCATGAATTTTATGGATAATAGATTCCATATAATCAATTCTCCTTTCTAAGGAGGATGGGATCATTTCAAAGATTCTAAAGCGTTCTTCTATATGATTTGTGAGCCCAATCAACATTCCTTCCAACTCTTGAAGTTTGGCCATGAGATGTTGAAGTATAGTTGTTTCATGACTACTAAGATTCTTAAGGTCCCTTGCCGAGGTTTCCATAAGAAATCCCTGAGCACAAACCCTGGTAAACTTCTATGGGTGTCGAAGAAAGGATCCTCCCAAGCCCTTGAAATGTGCCTTGCTTTCTGTTGAGCCCGACTAAGAACCTTGATACGTGTAGTTTGCAGGAAGACACACAAGTAACATTAATCCATGATGTGATGAAATGATCTACCCTCACACATTTCAAATCTCCATGAGGTATGAATGCCTTACAGTTGTTGACAATACAAAATATTACTTTGCACTTAAGGAATGGGGAGGAGGATCCTCTCATTGTTTATGTTTAATTCCCCTTGTGGTTGCCTAGATGCCTCCTTAGATTTAATGTCAACTAAGAGGTTAAAACATATCTTGATATGATGAAATTTAATTTCTTCAAACCCCTTAGCTATATCTGAGATCCTTTGTCAAATTCCTCGTAAAATATTGTTGTCCGAAGGATGCTTAGTGATGACTGTAGAGATTATGATAATTGATTCTCCCATGACCAAGAGTTTATAAATTTGATGATCTCTTGCAAGTTTGAGACCAAAATAAAGTGCATAGGATTCAACTAAGTTGTTTTTCATAGTTCCTAATCCCCAAGAAAAATGATACACTATATTTCCCCTGGGATCTATGATAATCCCACCCACCCACACCTACCTCCCTTTTCTTGTTATTATTGTTATTTATTTATATACTAATAATAACACATGGGCATGAAAACACGCTAATGCAACAAATTAAATAATTAAAATATGAATATTATTATTAAAAATATTTTATGTTTTGATGATTAATTAACATTTTGTAAAAAAAGAAGAAGTTGCATTTGCATACCCACAACATGGAAACAATAAGCACTTAAACATATGATTACATTGTATTCATTTAATCTCAATGGTGCAGTTCATACCTACTTATGCATTGGTGCATTTAAATGAGTATTTCACACTAGTGCAAGAAACTATAATAAAAGCATTAGTGCTCTTAACAACAAAAAAATAATCACTTCCTTCAATGATACCATTACCATTGTCATTACTATTATAACTATCATTACAAGGACTTATGGTGCACAAAATAATATACACATAGATTCTTTTACATATGTAATACTCACTAGTTCTTTCATTATATAAACTACACATCAAGACTTCATAATATATATAGGTGCATAACACTTATTTTTAATGCTTAGTTCTTATTGAGATGTGGCACACTAGTGCAAATAATTTATTGATAAAAGTGTTATGATGCTTATGATATCTAAAATATGCATTGGGGATTAAAAAATATGTTGTACCCATTGGTTCTTAATATAGTTATTTTTGAGGCATTGGTGAGTATTATTACATAGTGCGATGCATGTTATATATAATTACTACATTAATGTGCTGTATCGATATAAGCACACCAATAAAATAACCTCCAGTAGAACTTCCATTTATCCAAATTTTTAGTTATAATGAAAATCAGTTAAAACCTCTATTAAAACCTTTGCTACCCACTATGAAGGTTTTAGTAGAAGTTTTTTTAAATATTATAACAATGAACAACTCCGCGAGAAGGTGCTTTTCTTGTAGTGAATAAAAATTCAATTTAATACATTTAAAAAAAAATAGTTTTACCATTCAATTTAATACATTTAAAAAAAAATAGTTTTACCATATTGTAATATGCCTTGAAACCCAATTCATTGGAGCATTTATAGGTAGGGGGTGCACCACTAAGTATTAAAAAAATATATATTTAAACCTTCCTTAGTGTTCATGCTACTGTTATGCACCAACTCCTTCATATGTTTAGTATTCATCGATAAATAAGTTTTTGAAATAAACTTTTTTACAATGAGTTTTTATTTAACCTTGAGGTGGTGCTTCTTTTATCAAGGCACATCAGTGTGATTGTATGTTTAATGTGAACCACAATATTGTTTTTGAAAATACCTTATATTACAAAATTTTAACTAGGTTTGTATAACAATGAAAAAATGTTTTTAAAATTGTTACCCATAATTCCACACACATGTATTATACATTTCAATGCATCTATAAATTTAGTAAGTATCGATATATATATTTTTTTTCAAATTGTCATTTTATTCATTAATTTTTTTTTTTAACTCTACAAATGATGCAGCCAGGAATATATATATATATATAAGTGATAATGAGCACTTGGATATATATTACACATTGTATGGCAATCTCTTTTAAACTTTTTTATTTCACAAAATTGAGCACGAGAGGTAATTTTTTGAACTGTTATTTATAGTGAATGCAACAATGCACGTGTTATGTTAGTGCACCTGTACACTTGAGAATTTGAGGCACACTATGAATAAAAACTCTTCTAAAACCTCCACCCAACTACCTCTACTACAAACCTCCAGTAAAAGACGAACATGGATAAGTTCTTCCACTATAACCTCTACTAATTAGTGTTTTCAATCCTTGTAATCTTCGTATTGTCTACACTATATAACAATTTGACATAAATATCTAATAAGTTAGTTAAATTAAAAATAAACTAAATTAATGGGATTAAATGATAAAGGAAAGTTGAAAACAATTCATGTCCAAAAATTTTCCAAGGTATATTGTGGCATATTGGTTCCTACTATCTTAGGTAGGTGGGAAGGTACACCACATGGATCCATTCAAGGGAATTCCAACATACAACACTAAATCATGAGTTCTTTTTTCACTATGGTTTGAATAAAATGGTTGATAATTTCATACAATTTTTCACTATGGATAGAATAAAATGGTCAAACATTCTCATTTCAAACTTAAAAAATATCGTTAGAATGAAATGGTCAAGTATTCTCATATAAAAATGTCTATGTTACAATGACATTTAAGAAACCATATTTATTAAGATTTAAAATGAGAAAGTGAAAGATATTGAGAAGATTATTCATGCCAAAAGTGACTAAACACAATATGTTCTTCATAGTGAGATGAATATACATAATATAGGAACTTTGTTTGAGAATATTGGTTATCTATTACATAATGATCCATAAATGAGAGATTTATAGCTCACTTGATTTACCAACATGGATCCTCTAGGGAAGCCTCTTATGAGCTCTATTATTAGTCTTATTTGAATGTATATAAGGCCTACAATATGTCAGTCAATGACCCACTGTTGACTAGTGTAATTTTCACCCAATAGGTAGTTGTCAATGCAACTAGATAAATAATAAACAATGTTTTTCATACACTCTGTTTAGGTCTGATTACAAGGCTCTGTCTACAGGAAGTTTGAGTGCAATTCTGGTTCAATTTTCACCAATGTCCAATCACAATGACTTCAAAGTCTCACAAATTGAAATTGGATTTATACGAGGTCTCTATTCATCCTTCTTCATGCTCCTAGATATTTTGTTAGTGTGATTACCATGATTCAACCAAGCTTGCTTATCAATATCAAACTGACTTTGTATTTGGGGTACCCTATACATGTCTGTGAACTCTCAGCTATGTCTATCCATTGTGAAACAAGGAAATCAAACCCCAAAGTGAGAATTTTCACCCATATTCAATTGTCTCATAGCTAGAAAACAAGGCAAGGTGAATAATATTCTACTCTGAGTTGTGCATTCAATTGCCAATAACACTCCAACAATAAAATGATATAATGCTCAAAGACAGAAAAGTAGTGCTCAGGCTTCTGAAGTAGTTTACAAATTGTTTCCACTGCTTCTTTAAGTGGAAGAAGCTCCAAATTAACAAGATAAACAAATGTATTTATGTGTATCACAAATTCTGAATGAATTGCAATGTCTAGTCATTTAAGAAACAAATTCTTCACAACCTTGTTTATAAGAAAATACCACACCTTCAACTTTGTTGGTTCTAGGAGCCAATGGAAAACATTGCTCTACCATCTTCCTAAGGAAAATCTTAACAACACATTGATTAAACACTCATTGCTCACTCTATTCAACCTAAAGACAATCCAACCTTCCAAGAATCAAGTATATTAGCTTGAATGAGTCACCCAGACAAAAAGGTAATATGACCGAGTTGAATGAGACACCCATGAAAGATGAGAATAGGCTAGCTTGAGTAAGAAGTCTACTCACATGAGAGAATTTCTCAGGAAATATGAGAATCGACCATGAAATTTTAGAACACATCCTCTTCTTTCCAATAAATGGTTGTATGACCCAAGATATGGATGAATCACTATTCAGGAAAGATAAATCATGATTAATAGGAGAGGTACAACTGTGGGTAAAGAGAAAATGCCAACCAACAAGGAAACACAACTTGTAGGTCAATGAGAAAACACTTAGGTATGAAATTAAATAATCTGGAGATGATAATCAACCTAGGAAATAAGGAATCAAGCCATGGCTCTAGATATGGTACCTCACTTGTTCACAAAATTCATAAGTCTTCTCCCTGACTCTCGTCTCTAAGCAATATCCAGATCCAAACTCTGGACTTAACACTCATTCCCATCTCCCTCTCTGACTTGGAGACAATCCATCTTGGTAGGCATGAAACCAAGTCGAATGCTAGTCTTCTTGTTCAACATGACCCTAGTACACTACCATCTTGAAACAAAACCTCAAGTGAAGTGTGGTTGCATTCTTCTTATATGATAAATTGCTTCCTATCATGGAAAAAACCCTCTAGCTCCTGCAAATTCTTGCAAGCATGTCATGGATTTCTCACAAACTCCTCCAAAGGTCATTGACCTCTATGTGCTAATATCTAGAACATGTTCAAGAATGGATTATTCTGATGCAAGATTGAAAAAAAAACCATTGGAATGTTCCTTCCCTTGTCATGAATCTACTATCCATATTGTTGGTGATATAGACTTCCTATGATACTATCTCTCCTTGTATGAATCCATATCTTTGAACGACTCCATCTCCTTGAACTGGAGATGAAAAATGCTCTTCATCTTCCATGCTCTTCACTCTCCACACTCTTCTCTTGGATGTGTATTTTTTGGGGTGAAGTACCAGATGAAGCAACCAACACTTTGCTTCCTAATGTCCACTCAAATTGTAGTGGTGAAAAATATTATTGGCATTGTGGTATGGATTTCCTATGATAATCCTTTTCTTCTGGTTCCTTTGAGTTTGTTCTTGGATTGGAGAATTGTTCTTTCCATTATTCCTCTAAAATAAATCTGTCTTTCTTCTCCTAGTAGGTTGCCTCATGATGGAATTTCTTTCCACAACATGATCATGCCTCTGCATACCAACATGTGGAAACATTATGGCATCTCTTATTGTAGTAGTGACAAACAAGGAATTTCTTTTTCAAGGTAAACCTTCTGATCTTATTCTTCTTCTTTCCCTAGATAATATTCTTGTTTCTTTCTTTGACTGTAGGTGTAGGTTGAGTTTTTGATCTATTCTCATCACTACCCTCCTTCAATCTAAAATAATAAGGATGAGGTGGTAGTGGGTTTCCACCTTCACTAACCACTTATGCTCCTCTTCTGATGAGCAGTCCATCTCTAACATGTACTTTTCCTTGAGGAAAATGGTCTTCATTGGCATGGGATTATCCACTCTACCATCAAATCCAATGCATTCGTGCTTGACCCATGGTATAACTACAATGGGGCTCAATATGCATTGTCTCCTCTTTCTTAGACCTTGTCCATCATAGCACATCTACCTTGGGATCTTGGAACCAATGCCTCTAGTATGATTTTCAGATTCACTAAGATTCTCTTAAGAAAAAAACAAGGAAGGTGAGCTTACCAAAGTGGTCTTCATCATGGTGTTGGCTTGGGTTGTAGAAATGGAAGGCATTTCTACATCTTGATTCTCTTGGATAGCTTCTTGGAGCTTTGATAATTCCTTCTCCTTCAAATCTTGTTACAACTATTCCATCATCTGAGTGAGCCTATCTTATTTATATCTAAACTAAATTTCCTTCTCACTGTTAGTCCCTAAAGTTGCACTTGACTATGAGAGGGAAAGCTAGGGCATCATCAAGTTATTAAAATGGTATTTTATAAAGGTTTTGAATAGGATTTAGAAATGGTTGAATGTTGGTTCAAAGATACAATAAGGATATAAGGCTCAATATACAAAGACAAATAAACATCTCACTAGCTTAGTAAATGACAAACAATTTGATAAATTAGACAGTAAAAAGTAAATGAAGAAAGGAGTATATATGAGTTTTTAGTCTCTCCACTCACACATAGATTTCTCATTCCCAAATATCATTAAGAAATAATAACATGGTACTTGAAAGCAACTCTTAGTTATGAACAATTTAAACATCAAAATGTTCACTGTATTACTCACAACAAAGATATCATAAGCTTAACAACAGATAAAAATGCATCCAAGTAAGAAAAAGAAGAATATAATAACATGAAAATAATTTCTGACCATAAAAATGCCTTTTCCATTTAGTTCCAATATGAAAATATTGTCTTTGCCTCACAAAGGAGTCTTTACAAAAAATAACCCTTGATTCCCCAACTGATCGACCTTTTTTTTACTTCTCCTTCTACCTTATTTATATAGAAAGAATACATATTCATTAAGATCCAAAAGAAATGGATATGAAAACCTCCTCATCTATATTTAGTATCTTGTTTGAAATAATTAAGGAGGGATCATATCTGATCTCCAATTTGAATTGATGAGGTGGCTTATCAACTATTGTCCATGAGATTTTTTAGGAAAGCAAATCTGGCAAATTCTTGAAAAATAGGGTCTAAATATCTCTTCATATGTCCCAAAATATGATAGATGTGTAAAAATAGAGAGATGTTTTTGTGAAGGGGCCTGTTCCAAAAAAAACCTCTTTTGGTTTCCAAAAATTCATCTCCAGATGCTTTGAAACTTCGCCAAAAATTGGTCACTAAAACAAGAAATCATTTATTGTGAAATCTATGAAAAATAGGCCTCAAATATATATTCAAAACTCTTAAACTATGAAATATGTGTAAAAACCAAGATTCATTTTTATGAAGGGGCTCGTTTCCAACAAAAACCTCTTTTGGTTTCAAAGAATTCATCTCCATCGTTTCCAAAACTGCTCTTGAAGATAAGGACTAAAACAGGAAAAACAAAGTATTTCCTGTATTTGATTGTGTCTTTCTTCTTTCTGTTGTGTTTTCCTCAATTACATTTTCATTCTTAAGATAAGGATTGAAAAGGGATTTTGAATTTAGTCTGAATTTATTTGTTTCCCTAATCTTAGACCTGCTAGGACAATTTACCATTGTTTTACCTTTTCTTGCTTTGTTCAAATGCTTAGCTTTATCACCTGCAACCGGTTCCTTTTGTTTCTATTTTGATGGTCTGAGTTGCTGCTTATTAGACCCTATGATATGGATTCCTTTATTTTCTTTAGGCTCATCTTTTGGAACAAGCAAATGACTATCCAACTCTACCTCTTTTTTTTTGTTTCTTTCTCTTCTTTTTGGTAGTTTTTACTTCAGGGGAATATTTAGCTAAGGCCTTTGTCTCTTGCTGCAATTGTAGTTTTCTCTTACTAGATCGAGTGACTCTAATCACATGATAAATTTCCTTCTCTATAGAAACATGGGTTTTAAAAGTTCCCTTTTCCTTTGTTGATTTTTGTTTTGGAACCAATTTAGGTTTGGGTTCCTGTTCCTTCAATTCAAGGGATCTAGTAACTAATCCCAAGAACGATTCACTTCATCCAATGCATACAGAACTAGGAATCTTATAAATATATGATGAAATAGACTCTTAATGGAAGTTGCAGGGTGATATTTTATTCTTTTAGACATCTTTGTCATACTTTTCAATAAAAATAATGGTAAACATAGAGGAATGTTACCATTTAAGTGCATTAACAATCTGATGTGATAAAGATGTATAAATGAAAAACGTCCCGCGTAGGTGATGTACCTATGAATGATCATAAGGGAGGTGTGCCATTATTTCCTCACCCAACTGTGTGGAATGCCTTGGATCCAATTAGGGTTTTGTCTTCCTGGGATAAAAAACTGGTTAACTAACTCCATTGACAATGTTTCTTTCTTCCACCATATTTCCCCATATACTGGAAACCTGCATGCTATTGCTATGGATTGCTTTGTTATGTGTATGAGGAATCTACCCACAACTGTTTCAAAACCATCAAAATTCTGTGCAAAGATAATGGAAACCCACTCATCATGACCCTGAAATGTTGAGAAGAAATCTAACCAGCTTGCATCTTTAAGCATATGTGCCATATGAGGATAATATTCAAGTAATTCAATCCCCTATGTCTCTAACCTAGTTATGTGCCCGCTCTTATTTGGTGCCATGACACTGATAAAACTCTGCTGAATATTTCTGAGAATATTTAGGGTTCGATCAACAACTTTTGAAAACTGTCGAAGTCTGGGAGATATTCTTTTACTTGCAGAGCATGCATGAAATAATAAACATACTAAAAATAGATAGATCATGAATTCATACATTGAGAATTATAATCGAGAATGGTGATTTGATATCAGATTGGCACACACAACCCGATCCTTTGAAAGAGTTGTCATCACTGCAAAACATGACCTGATATAGATCATAAAAAGATATGTAGATTCTCTAACAATAATTTCGGATGTTTGAACACAATCTCGGGAATATGGCGCATGCACAACTATAATTACTCCTGGAGCTACAAGAATAGCGCTATTCTTGTAGCACCCTTTCCACTTTGGCAATTTTGAAATTTAAAACGAGGGAAAAGGACATGTGATGTGATGGAAAGAATCTATCATATTATATCCTAGATTTTAATTACTTCAAAAACATTTAAAACATGAAGAAAAATAATGGAAGCATACTTTCAAGCCAAGAAAGGGAAAAAATAAAGTTTAATAAAAATTATGAAAAAGGGGTAGAACATGGATTAAGGAAATCCAACAACAAAAAAAAATGTTGACTAACACTGGCTCCTTCTGGGGATAAAGTTTCATGGTGAAACTTTAAGAACTGGTTGACCAATGCCTTCATATCCTCGATCATCATCAACTTTTACTGTAATTATTTCTCTGTCCAACCATTCCTTTATTTGCAATCCAAAAATAACAACCACAAAACTGCAAGTAGTCTTTCCATTGGGATATGGAGTCTTTATTACTGATCATACCAATAAAATGAAAACAAACTGCTCGAATGAAATCTTATTCAATCATCCTACTACTTCTAACCAGTAGGATCAAGATGATCATGGGATATGAAACTACTAATATAGCCACTCAAACACTAGAGTGATAGAATGGCCAACCCATTTGAGACTTAATGAGTTAATGAAAAAAAGATGAAATTTTTTCATCATAAAGCTAATGGGCAGCCAATACTTACAGCTAAAATGTATTCTAATTCAAAAAACTACAAAACTTTGAACTCGTGAAAATACAAACTCCATGTAGACAACCATAGGATCCTACCAATTGTGCTGCATCTCTAGTTGATACAAGAAGACATATTGTTTCTCGATGATTTCTACTCCATTTATGAGAGCATAATTCATTTGAAGATCACTTGTTTTATCAAAAGCATCTAGAACCTGCTCATATGCTTCTTGGATAACATTGTTCAAAGCAACATTATCATCATGAGAATCAAGAGGCTGATCCTCATCTTCCATACTACCTTCAGATGCATAGCTATCATACACTGGTTCTGGATCCTCATGTACAATGGACTCAATGTCTTCATGCAACTGCTGGATAAATCCTACTACATCATAAACATCTGGATCTAGGACTTCAAGATCATCATCATATTCATCATATGTAGGTTGATTTGAAAACATTTATGAAATTTGAAATTCAGAGACATTTGTTTCATGATAATCTTGAAAGAATGAATATAAATACATTCCCTGATTGTTATTAGAATTTTGACCATTAGACACATATGAAAAATCATTAGATGTATCTACATCTACTTGTTTATCTTCCTCATCAACAATATGGTCTTCAATAAGAGTTTTTTCAGTCAACAAATGATTTTCACAAAGACTCTCAACAACACATTCTTCATAAGGATGAACATTCATATAAGAGTTATTAGAAACATGTTGACAAGTGCCAAATTCATCATGAGATTCATAAGCTTGACATATATCTACATGAATTTCATTACTACAGTCCCCCTTCTATAAATCAAAATAAGAAGAAGATAGAATTGATAATAACTCTTCTTTCTCTTCCTCAACATAATCATACCTTTCATTTGCACTACCAAAAGGATCAATTACTGAATATTGAGTATATAATGCATATCCCTCGCAACAATGCTCAAAAAGACTCTCAACCGGATAAAATTTCTTGTAATATGAATTGTAATATGAATAAAAAGAATCATGAAAATCCTTTAAAGATGAAATACTGGAAACATGAAGAGATTGGTACCATTGTCTCTCCTATCCTTCCAAGGAGTACATAAACATTTTCAGCAATACATCTTCATGATGAATATCAAGATGGTCCATGTATTGATGAAAATCAATCAATTGTTGTGTAGGATGATCATAATCATCTCCTCTGAACCTCGGAAGGTAGTCTCCCCATTCATGCATAGTAGGCACAACATTTGGAAAACCATGAGTACCAGAGAAATCAAATGGAGCAAACCTATGAGCCAAAATGGCTTCCATGGCCTTCGACATCTTGGATCAGTGGAGTTGCCAATGGATTCTTCCTTCATGGAGTCGTCAGGTGAATGATACAATCAGAAAAAGTGTCCAATCCCTGTTCACCATCAAGAGCTAGAATTGATCATTGTCATTCTTCGAGGGATAAATTCTTCGTTCCTTCGTCCCTAACAACGACGCCAAAAGATGTTAGTCCCTAAATTTGCACTTGACTGTGAGAGGGAAAGCTAGGGCATCATCAAGTTATTGCAATTGTATTTTATAAAGGTTTTGAATAGGATTTAGAAATGGTTGAAGGTTGGTTCAAATATACAATAAGGATATAAGACTCAATGTGAAAAGACAAATAAACATCTCACTAGCTTAGTAAATGACATACAATTTGATAAATCATATGGTAAAAAGTAAATGAAGAAAGGAGTATATATGAGTTTTCAGTCTGTCCACTCACACATAGATTTCTCATTCCCAAATATCATTAAGAAATAAGAACATGTTACTTGAAAGAAACTCTTAGTTATGAACAATTTAAACAACAAAATTTCACTGTATTACTCACAACAAAGATATCATATGCTTATCAACAGATAAAAATGCATCCAAGTAAGAAAAAGAAGAAGATAATAACATGAAAATAATTTATGACCATCAAAATTCCTTTTCCATTTAGTGCCAATATGAAAATATTGTATTTTCCTCACAGATGAGTCTTTACAAAAAATAACCCTTGATTCCCCAACAAATCGACATTTTTTTCACTTCTCCTTCTACCCAGTTTATATAGAAATAATACATATTCATCATGATCCAAAAGAAATGGATATGAAAACCTCCTCATATATATTTAGTATCTTGTTTAAAATAATCAAGGAGGATATTAGATCTGATCTCCAAGTCGAATAGTTGAGTTGGCTTATCAACTGTTGTCCATGATATTTTTTAGGAAAATAAATCTAGCAAATTCCTGAAAAATAAGGTCTAAATATCTCTTTGTATCTTCTAAACTGTGATAGATGTGTAAAAAAAAGAGAGGTTTTTGTGAAGGGTCCCGTTACCAACAAAACCCTCTTTTGTTTTCCAAAAAATCATCTCCATCTTCTTTGAAACCTCGCCAAAAATTGGTCACTAAAACATGAAATCATTAATTGTGAAATCTCTGAAAAATAGGCCTCAAAGATATATTTGAACCTCTTAAAATATGATAGTTGTGTAAAACCCAAGAGAGGTTTTTGTGAAGGGGAAAGTTCCCAACAAAAAAATGTTCTGGTTTCAAAGAATTCATCTCCATCGTTTTAGAAACTGCTCTTGAAGATAAGGACCAAAACATGAAAAAACAAAGTATTTCATGTATTTGATTTCTGTCTTTCTTCTTTTTGTTATGTTTTCCTCAATTAAATTTTCATACTTAAGAGAAGGATTGAAAAGGGATTTTCAATTTAGTCTGAATTTATTTGTTTCCCTAATCTTATACCTGCTAGGAAAATTTACCACTGTTTTACCTTTTCTTACTTTGTTCACTTGGTTATCTTTATCACCTACAACTGGTTCCTTGTGTTTCTGTTTTGATGGTCTGAGTTGTTTCTTATTAGAACCTTTGATATGGATTCCTTTATTGCATTTAGGATCATATTTTGGAACAAGAAAATGATTTTCCAACTCTACCTTTGGTTTTTGCTTCTTTCTCTTCTTTTTGGTAGTTTTTACTTCAGTGGAAGATTTAGTTAAGGCCTCTGTCTCTTGCTGAAATTGTAGTTTTATCTTACTAGATCGAGTGACTCTAATCATAGGATAACTTTACTTCTCTATAGAAACAAGGGTTTTAGAAGTTCCCTTTTCCTTTGTTTATTTCTGTTTTGGAACCAATTTAGGTTTGGGTTCCTATTCCCTCAGTTCAAGGGATCTAGTAACCAATCCCAGGAATGATTCATTTCATCCAATGCATATAGAACTAGGGCTCTTATCAATATCTCATAAAAAATACTCTTAATGGCAGTTGCAGGGTGAGATTGTATTCTTTTAGACATCTTTGTTAGACTTTTCAATAAAAAGAATGGTAAACATAGAGGAATGTTACCATTTAAGTGCATTAACAATCTAATGTGATAAAGTTGTATAAATAAAAAACGTCCCTCGAAGGTGATGTACTTGTGAATGATCATAAGGGCAGTGTTCCATTCTTTCCTCACCCAACTGTGTGGAATGCCTTGGCTCCAGTTAGGGTTTTGTCTTCCTGGGATAAAAAATTGGTTAACTAACTCCATTGACAATGTCCACCACCTCTCTCCATATACTGAAAGCATGCATGATTTTTCTATGGAGTGCTATGTTATGTGTATGAGGACTCTACCCACAACTGTTTCAAAACCATCAAAATTATGTGCAAAGATAATAGAAACCTGCTCATCATGACCCTGAAATGTTGAGAAGAAATCGAACCAACCTGCATCTTTAAACATCTGTGCCATCTGAGGATAAGCTTCAAGTAATTCAATCCCATATGGCTATAACCTGGTTATCTTCCCTCTCTTATTTGGTGCCATGACACTTATAAAACTCTGTTGAAGATTTCTGAGAATGTTTATGGTTCGATCAAAATTTTTTGAAAACTATCGAAGTCTGGGAGCAATTATTTTACCTACAAAGCATGCATGAAATAATATACATACTAAAAATAGATAGTCACAACTTCATACATTGAAAATGATAATCGGCAATGGTGATTTGATATCGATTGGAATGTACAACCCGATCCTTTGAAAGAGTTGTCATCACTACAAAACATGACCTGATATAGATCATAAAAAGATATGTGGATATTTTGACAATAATTGCGGACGTTTGAACACGATCTCGGGAATATGGCGCATGCACAACTATAATTACTCCTAGCACTACAAGAATAACACTATTCTTGTAGTGCCCTTTCCACTTTGGAAATTTTGAAATTTTAAACGAGGGAAAAGGACATGTGATGTGATGGAAATAATCTATCATATTATATCCTAACTTTTATTTACTTCAAAAAAATTTATAACATGCAGAAAAAGAATGGAAGCATACTTTTAAGCCAAGAAAGGGAAAATACAAAGTTTAAAAATTATGAAAAAGGGGTAGAACATGGATTAAGGAAATCCAACAGTTAAAAAAAAAGTTAAGGACTAACACTCACCAAGGTGCAAAATATATGCTCTGTGCTTTTCCCAATTTGACATGGCTAGGATGAGGGAGTCTTGGCATTCTTGAAACTTATTCTTTAGTAATGAAAACATTTTGGTAGATGTCTTAAGGTTCTTCTCGATCCCTTCCATCCTTTGTTTGAACATTTGGAACTTCTATTTTAAGAATTCATTCTATTCTCAAAGATCGACATTGTTGGCCCTTAAATATTCCAACTATTCTCTACTTGCTTTACCCATGCTGAGGTATACAATATTCTCTTCAAATTTTTGGCGGCTATTTTATGGTCAAGGATGCAACTTATCTGATACCATCTGATCTATAAATGAGGGAATTATATCCCACGCTCTTCACCAACATGAATCCTCTATGGAAGTGTCTTCTAATATCTTCTCTTAGGATTATTCGAATGTATATAAGGCATACAATATATCCGTCAATGGCCCATTGCTGTGTAGTGTAACTTTCACCCAATAGTTAGTTGACAATGCAACTAGATCAACAATAAATAAATTTTTTCATACACTATACAATTTTGATTACAAGGTTATGTTTATAAAAAGCCTCAGTGCAATCCTAGTTTAATTGTCACCAATGTCTAATCACAATGACTTAAAAGTCTCATAGATTGCAATTGGATTTAAACAAGGTCTCTATTCATCCTTCTTCATGCTCCTATATTTCTTGTTAGTGTGATTACCATGATACAACCAAGCTTGCTCATTAAAATCAGACCAACTTTGCATTTGGGGTAAACTATACATGTTTTTGGACTCTAGGCTATGTCTATCCATTGTGAAACATGGATGTCAAACCCTAAATAAATAATTCTCATCCATCTTCTATTAAAAACCCAAATCCCACACTGAGTCCCATTATGACTAACTCAACTAACATATTGATTTAGATGTAGAAAAATACGTGCAACATGCATGTCATATAGACTCATGCAACTAACAACAATTTTAAATTCGCGAATTCATATTATTTAAGCATGCATGACAACATTCCAACTTATAATACATAGATTAAAATGAAACCTTTACACACAACATATAACACTAAATAACATAGAACTCAAAGTGAAATGCATAGAAATTAAACTCGTCATTTAACATAAATGAACATAGTGAACATGAGCACTTATATTTGCAAACATGTAACCAATTGTAGAGGATGGACGTTCCACCCAACCATACACTTGCTACTCCATTTCTTAGTAACAAGTCACCCTCGAGCCGGGGACATGAATCCACAAGAAGAAGGTGGTTCCTAAAGTTGGCTATTGTCCCATCACAACAATATAATTCCTACAATGATTACAATCCACCATCTCTCTTTCCCCTCAACTTGCACAACCCAAGGAATGGAATTCCATTCTTTTCATTGAAGTCCCTTAAACTATCCCACTTCCCTCTATGGATCTAGCATAGGTTGGCCAGGAAATACATATGTTGGGGACTCAAGGAATTTATAGTTGCAACAATAATTCTCACAACAAGCTAACTCACTTACTCACTTTTCCAATTTCTTTCTCAGAGTCTTACTCATAGGCCTACATCCCGATTCTCCATGAAATTACAGCTCCAATAAGTTTCCTTACATGCCCACTAAGGCTTCCTACTAACTCCCAAATCTCCACACACATTTCCTCTCTTCTACCCAACTGTAAAAACTACCCTATTTTCCCATTTAATTTATTTTTACCCATGCAACTTGACTCTCACATTCCCCAATGTTGATTGTACTTAGCCCCATGATCTCAATAACTATGTGAGGTGACTTTTCACACCAACCTGTTTAAATGTATTCAATGATTGGGGATTTGAAACAATCAAAAGGAAAATCGAAGGTTCATACAAGATAATAAATAAAAGTGTCTTGGGATTAATAGTCATGAATAATTCCCCCTTGGATCCCCTCTATCGCGGAAAATTATCCCCCATGACTCCATCCGTGTCCATCTGCAATTGGTGATCCATTTTATTTATATTATTTTTGATATACAATGTTTACATATTACATTGCTTGGCCCATGAGAAAACATCATATTTACAATATAAATCACTAATTTTGGGATTAAAAACATAGATGTTACATTCCCCTCCCCCTACAATTTTCACCGTCCTCAGTGCACATCACCATATCAATATACATGTACACAATTTTACATCATAGTATTTGATACTTTCACAAGTTAACAATTTTTAAAACAATTTCAACCAACAATCTCCAATTCCCCTCATCCTACACAACCCAAGTAAGTGTACCCTCTTTTTGTAACATCCCTCTCTAGCGCACTGGGAAAACTTATTCTTAAGGACATTTGCTCGCAAGTGATCTGGACTTTTATGATAAGAAAACATTTATCCTTGATTATGATGCGATATGATAGATGCCATGATGTTTTACTGCTTTGACATGGACAGGTGCTATTAACTTGGTTTTATTGAGTGTGCAGGGTTTTTGACCTTTAGGATGCAGAGGCATTGATGGGACCCCTTGGACTCTGGATCGAGTCAGGGAGTGTGCTTTGGGGTTGATTGTTTACTGTGATTTTAGTGTATTTGATTTGATGATATGATGTGGACATGTTCTGATACGATTGTTGATGATGCAGGATGACGATAGCTTGCCGACCAGACTCACATATGGAGTAAAGGGGCCACACGCGATTTCCAGAGAGGTTGAGGGAGAGGTGTGGACAACAGCCCTGCCACAGCCTACTAGCACTACCACCGTGGCTCAAACTGTAGGTTAACGATTACCTAGTTCGACAGGATCCACGATGCCGTGAGGGTAGACTGCGACAGTCGCTCACGATGATCCTAAGGGGTGCGCAATAAGGCAGGGGCCTTATTCCTTAGATCCCTTAGTCTCCCACAAGTTCACCTGGAGGAGTGTTGACTCCAGGGGTTATAGATGTCTACCAATCGGTTAAGTTGGCGAGTGGCACCCTTGGAGCACGTGGTGCATCCTGAAGGGCACGTCGCGCGAAAGAAACACAAGAAGTGAGTGGCACCCTTGGAGCACGTGGTGCATCTTGAAGGGCACGTCGCACAAAGAAAACACTAGAGGCGAGTGGCACCCTTGGAGCACGTGGTGCGTCCTGAAGGGCCCGCCGCGTTGATTTTGATGAAGGAACAAACCTAGATGGCCCTAAGACTTTTAACACTTTAAGAAATTCTTAAACAACTTCCCTAAATAATTGTCACCCCGTTCAGAATCTAAATCTAAGTCTAAAACTTCTCTAGGGTAAATTTTTGTTTAACCTTAAGAAAAGACCCTATAAAAATAAAAATAAAAATTTAAACTAAAACCCACTTAAGTAATAGTTTAGTCTTCATAAAATTCTTGGGGTAAATGAAGAGAGTAAGAATTTAATTAAAACTAGTGGATTTAAAAATTGCAAAGAAGAAATTAATTCTTAACTTGG
>JASDQU010585980.1:48729-65235 GCA_032191745.1 Picea mariana | reverse complement strand
AAAGGGTAAAAACCTCTTCTTCTTTATATGATAAGTAATCTTTACATTCTTTACATTATCATACATATGAGCTCCAACTCATTGTGAGGCTACAACCTCTGTATTACAAGCTACAACTTGCTGAGAGCACCAACTCTCTGTTTTCTCTAGCACCTACTAGAAGGAAGCACCAACTCCCTGGTTTCTCTAGCACCCACTAGAAGGAAGCACGAACTCCCTAAATGTTCCATCTCCAATTGGATGGAAGCACCAACTTCTAGTCACACAGGCACCAACCTGTATAGTAGAGAACAACAGTTCTCCCTTGCGCCACCCTGCCACCTTGGTTTCTCTAGCTGCAACCAGATGGAAGCTACAAATCCCTATGTTCAAGCACCCACTTGAACCTCTGAGGGCAACAGTCCTCCCTAGCGCCTCCCAACCACCCTGAAATATAAATTTTACTATATATAAATTTATCACAGTGATACAATATTTATCATTGGCTTACCAGGCTTATCACTATTCTGCTATGCTACTCATTTCTCCTGTATCAGTGTCTCTCTGTCTGCATCTTCTTGCAATTTTTTATCTTCTGTTTTTCTCTACAAGAGAACCTCAACCTTCCTTTAGTGTCTCACTGTCTTGCTGCACACATGCCTTGCGCTTTCTGTGCTTCTGCCTTTTCTGCTCTGTGAGCCATGTGTATTCCATGCACCATTCCTCTTCTCTGTATTTCAACTGCTGCACTCCTCCTTCTACACTCTTGAATCCCCCTCAACAACAACAACCCATCTCTTCTTTGTTCTGCATACTTATAGTCTCTGTGCAACTTGTGCATGCTATCTCTCCATTCTTCTGCATGCTCTGTCCATGTCGAGTGCTCTGCCTGATCATAATTGCCACTCTTCAGCTTCTCTGGCAGTTAGATCCATGTGTCCATCATCACTGGGTGTTAAGTCAAGATTCCTTAGCCTGTCTGGAAGTTGAGAATCTTCATCTTCTCTATCGAAGTCGAGCTAATCCTCTCTTTTGCAGTTACAGGCTTCAACACTCTTCCATCTGTCAATCACCTCTAAGTATAATCTTCATTCCACAGGAAGATGCCTCGAGCCTCTTCATCTTCTCTGGCGATCACGCTGAAGCCTGTTTGATTCCTCTGGCAAAAGCCATCATTCGTTTCTGGTAGTTAGAATCTGAAGTGCAACAATAGCCCTCTAATCATACTTAAATTCACCTGCCCCATTGGATTGGATCTGTAGGATCTTGCGTTTAATTCACATTTCGACATTTCAGGATTTCGACATTCCTGTGGTAGAGTTTCTTGACGCTCCATGTTGCGGTCCCTGAAACTCCGAAATGGAGCTAGGTTCTTTGAGCTCTTCTCTACAGCTCTTCGACGATGTGACCACCGGCGGTGACCAAGGCCTACACCAAAAAAGGTGTTTTCACATTTCGCATTTCGAAACTTCAGGACTCCTTTGATGAAGAGTCTCAACTCTTGACTCTTCCAACTCCCGGTATCTGAACCTCCGAAATGGAGTCGGATCAACGGTCCACACTCTTGATGATTCGACGGTCTAGATCTATTCATGATTTCTCACATTGCGATTTCAGCATTCTTGATGTGAGAGTTCTTGACAACTCCACCTCCCAGTCTGCGAAAATCTTAGATGGAGTTAGATCAACTTTTTGGCTTTTTGCACTTCACAACTTCGGGATTCCTGTCGTGACAGTCCTTGACATCTCCAACTCCTGGTATGGAGTCTTTGACATTTCGTGATTTCTCATTTCGCGACTTCAGGTTTCGCGACTTTGGGACTCCTGTGATGAAGAGTCTTGACTCTTGAATCCTCCAACTCCCGGTATCTGAAACTCCGAAATGGAGTCTTTGACATTTTGCAATTTTGCATTTCGCGACTTCAGGACTCCTGTGATGAAGAGTCTTGACTCTTGACTCCTCCAACTCCCAGTATCCAAAAATCCAAAATGGAGTTTATGATTCTAATCTTTCCATGCCATTATCCCTGCGCTGTTGATCTTCCTTGCCTGTCTATTTTCCATCAAATGAACAAGAACACTCTTGCACTCTGCGTGCACCTATGCACTTTCTCTTCTGAGCTTACGTTGTCCCTATTTTTCCATCACTGCATACTTTGATCTTTCCATCAATGACAAGCACACCTTCCTGTAAACATGCCAAGAACATGAACTCACCATGCAGGATGGAAAAGGTTCATTCAATCAGAATAAGAAGGAGGGATATTCCAAATCCTTTAATGATTCTTTAGGTTCCAAAGACTCTTCAGATTCCAAGAAGAAGAAGAAGAAGAAGGGAAAACAATGTACTTACTGCAATAAACTGAATCATGAAGAATCCACATGCATGAAGAAACATATCGATCTTATGGCACAGACACTTCAACAGAACAACCTTGGAAACTTCATTCTAGAGGGAGTCAAGAAGAAGAAGGAAGAAGATCCTACTCCTAAGAAAGGTAATCATCATGCTCTGGTTGCATTTCATTCCTCATCTGATTCATGGATTATAGATTCTGGTGCAACCCATCATATGGCAGCGAAAGATGAAGTTTTCTCTTCCTTGATTCCATGCTCAAGACCCCCTATTCTCATGGGGGATGATACTCCAGTAGCAGTAGCAGGAGAAGGGAGAGTGGAACTCCACAATGGTAGTTTTGAGAATGTTTTACATGTTCCAAAGATTTCTATGAATCTTCTCTCAGTTTATCATATCACTCAGAAAGGAAAAAAGGTTGAATTTACATCATATTCAGTTTCAGTAATTGACATGCATGACGATTCCATTATTGCAATTGGTGAGGTGGATCACAAGTCAAGGTTGTATAAATTCACTAAGTTTTCTGACGATGACTCCTCTATTCTACTTACACATAAGGAGGCTACTTTGTATGCACCTCCAGTGAAACATGCATATACTCTTGTTCTTCCATCATTTTCAGACATTAGAGATGATTCCATGCACTCAGATTCTATACTTGGAAATAACAAAGTAGTACATCCAGATAAGAAGCCAGCGTCGAAGCTTCAGTAGATTCCCAAGAAGGCACATACCACACTTCAAGTAGTAGGAAACCTTGCAGGGAATCCATTGAATTTGAGGAGGACTCGATCTCATCATGAGGATCCTTCTCATGTATTTTCAGCTTCAAAACCTGCGATACCCATGCATTGCTATATGGTTCAATCTACTGATCCACAGAACTACAATAGGGTTGTGGGAAATCCATTATGGCAAGCAGCCATGTAGAAGGAGTATGAATCACTCATACAGAACCAGACTTGGAATTTGGTTCCACATCCACCAGAAAGGAATATTTTTAGGTGCAGATGGGTCCACGGGATCAAAAAGTACAAGGCCTGATAGGTTGCCAAAGGACTTCATAAGATCCATAAAGATTTCTACATATTCACGAAGACTTTCAATGAGAAGACGTTTTAGACTTTGCGGGATCGTCTTGCAGTGAAGAACACAGTTGCCTAGCAGCTGTCATTTTCTTCTTTTGATACATTATCTTTTGAGGGGGGGTTTTGTTCCCACGTGGTTTTCCCTCTTTCCTCACTTTTGTTCAGTTTTCATTAGTTTCATTGTACATGAGTACCTAAAATGGCCTAGTAGCTGGGACTCATTTTTTACTCCATAGTGATGTTCAGGGGGGGTGTTGGAGAAATTTCTATTTTCAACACACTAGTTCAATGGGAGTTAACTGACTAGTTCTATTTAGACTTTCTATTTTTACCATCATTATTATGCATGCATGCATTCCTAAGGAAAGCTAACTGCTTGATTGCTTTTCTTAATTATGGAATGCTTTGCCCTATATATGAGTGTATTCCACTCATTCACTATATCATATTGATCATGATCTATGTATCAATCATCATCTCATTGGAGTAGTGTGAATATATTTTCTCATTCTTCCATATTGAATCTCTCTTCCTTTCTTGATAATATTTGTTTGTACTTTCTTTAGCTAGATCTCCTGTGTAGCTTTCCATGAAACACTGAAAAACTTGGCACTTAGGTGACTGTTCTTTTGCTCACCCAAGTTACAAAATCATCACAACATATTGGCAACCATACTAGATATTTCAATCCAAATTCTTCCTCTTTAGTCTCTTATGACCTTTCTTCTCACCATTTTACGTATGCATAACTAGTGACTGGCCTCCCTTAGCATCTAAGTTGAGTGTTCAAGCCTCAAGTGAGGAGAATTCTATCCAAAATTTTCTTCCTAGTGTTGTTTCTGCGTCAACACAATTCTCAAGGGAACACTCATGCTGAAGTGCATTATTAGCACTCTGTTGTTGTGTTAACTCTTCACTATCTTCACTATCCATGCTATCTACAATATTGGTGCAATTATCATTTCTGTATATCTCGTTGTTCTCAGTTTTCTGATTGTTCCTTGGGATGTTCAGTTTTGTCCCAACAAGTAGGTCATATAATTTAATTATGCACTTTGTAGCACTGGTTAATTTCCCTTTGAGTTATTTCTTTCAAAGAGTAGGTTAGTAGAACACACTAAAGTAAGGTAAAAATAAACCTCTTCATTTTTCTTTTCCACTTGGATGGATTAAATCGAAAGAATTTGAATTATTAGCTTAATTAGTTTTCAACAAGCAAATAATTTCTGGGACTAGGAACTAACTTAGTCACCTCTAAGTATGCTCTTTCCCTCACACTCTCTCAAGTGATATTGGGAAATCATAAAGGAGTGTCCAAGTGTGTTCCATATCCCTTTTTCAAAATAAAATTAAAACTAGGTGAGGCAAAATCCCCTTCTTGACCTCACAAGTCACTTTGTAGAGAAAAAATTAACCTTAATTGTAGTGGACCCATACATGTCCACATTGTTGCAATCTAGGATAGTTTCATTTTCATAGAGTAAAGAACATCTAGGGAGTTAAAGGATTTTTAAGGACCCATTTTTCCACATCATTGACAAACTAAGTTTAGTGTTTTGGATTATGCAAAAACTACTTAAAACATTTAGTAAAGTTAAATAAATAAGATAAGTAAAGGACCCCATGATGTCCACATGTTGCAATCTTACACTTAACTAACTAAAATATTTTTTCACATTCTCACCTTTGCACAAAAAGTACTCATAACACACAAAATTTTCTATTATATCATTGATGCTGAAGTATTCTCTCCTCCCTGCGCTCACAAGCGATATAAGAGGATCCAAAAGACTCTAGGAAATTTTAGAACTTTTTCAAGCACACCATTAATTCAACGAGATTGGTCCAGGAGCCCAGTCTCACAAGCTTTTCAAAAAAAACAACCATTTAAAAAATCACTAAAATCCTCCATAAGAAAGGCACAAAAGTAAATTTTAGTCCAAGTTAGGATTTTGGGGGTCGACATAAAAAAAACCCCATCATCTCTTTTAACATTAAAACTTAGTGGTTATTGAACTAGGGATCCAAAATCCTCCAAGTCAAGTGTTCCAATGCCGTAATGCAGGGAGATACTCGTGAATGGGTGAGTTTCAAGGTTTGATTTTTCCACATGTGCCTTCTCAAGCCACCTAGCTCTTGTGAAGTTACCTAGTTTGTAACCAATTTCTTAGGATGAGATTCCCATGATACACTTGGCTGAGGTATCTTAGTGGCCAAAAACTAGGATTCCACCCAGATGGTGATTGTGGGCTGCAATTCCACCTAATTCGAATTTTTTGTGGCCATTTGGCAATATCACCAAATCTTTTAGGATATGCCCCCTTTACCCCTCATTATAACCGACTTTTCATACCTTCACTAGTTCCTCTTCTGGTGGGTTCATGCCCCATTATTGAGTGTTATTGGAAGGCCCGATGTTATTTGAGAGGAAGGACATTAGGTCTATAAGACACATGCATTTTTTTATTATTCCCCATGAAGATAAAACCTACCCAACCAACATTTTTTCTTTCAGTTGATTTACATATGTTATTCATTACTAACCATATGCAACTGTGAGTTCTATTGTTAAATTAGGCCAAGTTTCATATTTATTTACATAATCATTTGTTCATTATCTTCTCTCATCACCATTCACACACATTCATAACTAGTCCAAAATCATAGGGGAACCACAAAATCCACGTCATTATAGACACTATTGGGAGGTATCCTAGGTTTTTCCGACACTTCAGTTCAACCTCCCTGTTCACCTTTGCATGTAGCAGTTTTGGTTTTATATTTTCTTGGTTCCACCTAGCTTAGCATGAACATCCCAAACAATCCACTTACTATCCCTCCTTCTGAAGGAACAGGTTCTTAACCTTCATCTCAAGAAACAGGTTCTCAACCTTCACAAAAAATGGTTGGGCCAAATCCTAGTTTACCATACTTAGCTTCCTTAAATCTTCCAAATTTAGTGAAACTCACAAATGCCCCCATTTTTCATGATGTAAGTTGTCCCAATATTCCCACTAAGTTTCCATCATACATCCCCAAGTTTGACGGGAAACCGGGTGAGGACCCAACTAATCATATTATGAAATTTCATCTTTGGTGCTCCTTTAATAACATCATGGAAGATTCCATTCATGTAAGATTATTTCAAAGAACCCCCACCGATCATTTGCAAAATGGTATGTAGATGAGAAACTAGGGTCCCATATGAACTTTGAATCATTAGCCAAATCATTTTTTTATTATTCATCCAGATTCCCATGCACCATGATACTAGTTTAGAAATTCTCTTAGAATTTCGACAAACCATTTCTACCCATATTGTAGACCATATCCATGAATGGAGTAGATGATAGAGCTTGTGAAAGATAGAAACCACCCAAAAAAAAGGATAGATTGGTTCCTTAAATCACTAGTCCCTGTCATTGTGAAAAACATGGCCACCACCATGCCTCAGACTGAAGATGAATCCATCACCAAGCTTAATAATTCGATCTAATCTACTCACAGTTAGGATACCTATATACGTTGCTACTATATGCTCCATGCGCCTTTCCTTTTGGTCAATACAATCTAGGAGCATCACATGCAACATACAGGCTAATTGGGCCCATGACCCATTTCAAGCCTTATGGCCAACTAGTACCCACTTTTGTTATCAACCAATATCTAAACCCTTACAGAGGGACCCCATACTATGATCCTCTCATACCCCACCCCACATTTGCAGTTCCTCCTCCTCCGACATCTAGGGAACACCTCCTTATGCAGCTGATGAATCCAATTCATACACCAATTGTTGGGCCACCCCCAACACTATCATATAAACCTAGTAGTGGAGGAGGGACATCAACCTCCTAAAACAAATACAAATATTCCCCACAGAGTAATCTGTATTATCCTTTTCCCTATCCTCAACTTGTTTCCCTGCCATCACAAGGGAAACAACATGTTGGTGTCAATTTTGTTCAACCCTCTCTCATTCAACAAGTTTAATATTTTGAACAAATGAACACAACTAATTTGACTACCTAGTTGAATAATTCCAAAAATAAATAGAAGAAAAAAAAAATTCCAACCAAGGATAAGGGGGAAACACCCAACATCAAAATCATCAAGTAGGGGGCACTTAGAAATATGGTAACCAAAATCAGAATGGGGGAAACACTAATGGCCAACAACATCAAGGAAAGAAAAATAATCTTAGAACCAACTTTTCTTGCACCTTATGTGGTGAGTATGGGCATTAAACTCACCATTTCCCCCAAATCGTTGACTATAATATTTAAAAAATAATCCATGAACACATTGAGACCCCCTACCTCATAGGGCATCCTTCAAGTTCTACAAAACTATAGTCTGCCTACAACCTTAAACATCAATGGTTCCTTAGAACCCTATCTCACATCAAGGAGTGATAAATACTCAACAGGAAGTCACCCCCCCCCCAACAAATGGGGCAATATAATAATGAAAGGCAAGCTCAAATTCAAAATCCTATGGACTGCAACATCCTTATCACCACAAAGGAGGAAATCCTCCTCCAAAATTGTAGCTGCCAATATGGCCTGCCTCCCGAATCCAGTCTAACCACTTGAAACACACCCTAACTACTAGCAGGATAACCTTTGATGATATTGCATCCTATGACTGAACCCACCCATTGGGTACCCTGCACACTTCTACGATGCAACGTACATAACCCACATTCTATGGAAGCTCAAAATTATAGCCTTGTCAATGACTTGGATCAATATTTCACAACCATGTTTGTGTTATAGGTTCTGTAAACTTTCCCTTCGCAAAGGAAGGGATTGCTCTCAAAATTGGGGGCATTCAACCCATATGATACTCGACTCATTACCTTCGATCTAGATAACTCTAAACCACACCTCCCTTGTTTAGTAGATTTCCAAGTCCCAGTTAATATTCATGACATCAGAGTTCATCGATGTGTTATCAATGAAGGAGCATCCACATGCATCATGTCCAAAATTGTATGGCATAAATTTGGATCTCCCAAGCTTACCAATTCCGTCGTTTCCCTTAGAGCGTATGATGATCATTCATCACAATATGAAGGCCTCTACCAAAATGTCCCCATTAATCTTGGGGGAAAAATGGTTTTGATTGACATCAAAGTCTTAGATGACTCATTGGATTAAAACATCCTTTTTGGGCGTAGTTACATGTACACCATGAAAGATGTATCTCTGTTTGTGTTCCACACCATTCTCTTCTCTCACAACAAGAATATTAGCACAATTGATCAATTAACATATTATGATCCCAACCATTCAACTAGCATAGATAATATACTTCCACTCATATAGGCCAATTCAGATGTCTCACTAGTGGTGGAAGTGGGACTAGGAATCTTTTGATACCCATCACTCTTGGGCACTTACCAAGGAGATATACCTCTCCTACCTCCTACAGATTCAACCCAAGTATGTGTAGTTTCCTCATATGGTGCATAATCAAGTGACGGGCCCTCTCTGGAGGAACCCACACCTCATCCTGTCCTTGAGATATCCACACTAGAGTCTCTTCAAGAGAACCTCCCTATGACTAGTCACATACCAGTTTGGAAAATGGTTCCCCAAGCCATAACCCAAATACCATTTTTCTATCCACCACCCAAAATAATGGCCTACCAGGTCGCAAATACCCTCACCCTACTTAACATGGTGATCTCCATACTTATTTGGTATATTGACTCACTGTCTATGGTACTGGTCCCATCACTCCCCGCTTATATAGAGGCACAAACTATGCAAACTATGGTTCAACCACAAGCTCCTCCAACTGGTCACAAAGTTGGGGGAAAAGATACCAATAAAAAGAAGAATAATGGGGGAACCCCTCAAGAAACTCCCCAAGTCCAACCACCATGAACACTTCGCGAGAAACCAGGGCACCCCACCAATATAAGCCCCACCCTCCCTAAATTACAGAACTAATTTCACCTTCCAAAGGTGGCACCATTACTCCCTACTTTGGTAGCTTCGACCACCAACACTACTATGAATCCTCCCCCTGCACGTAAGAAAATTTTATGTACCAACTTTTCATGCACCATATTCTCATAATATGGCCATTACACCCATCACTATCCAACACTACCTTAGTTTAAGGAAACATTAGTAGTAATTCGACAAACATCCTTGTTAGATCCCACTCGGGAAACACCCACTAACACTAAGTCCACCAACATTTTCTACATATACACGTTAGTAAATGAACGATTGAGGTGCCCATGTGCATTATGCAACCAGATGGACCATTTCACCCATATGTTTCCACTTATCATTGGATATTGGGTTTGTCATATGACGACCTTCCAAAATATTCGAACATCCCTTCAATCATCCACATCCCATACCAATTCAGTACCCCCCTAGGGTGATCCCATCACATCTTCTCCAAAGATGCAATTTTTACCCATGTCCCCGCATGTTGTACCCATACACCTACGGTTAGAGGATTTTCCCCTGAATCCACCCAATTCACCAGCAAGTCCTCCACGAGAAATTCTTCTTCCACTCAAAGAGTATGAAACACACACACATGTGTGTGCACATTTGGTATATTTATTCTAGCGAAGGTTCATCTCCTTCTGTCAATATTCCAACCATATGAAGACATATTAGAGGTCACGATGACACTTGACTACCCCTGGGATGCAATGCATCACAAATCATTCTTCATTTCACAGGAGGCTTTTCAGACCAGCTCTAACACCAATGTCTACATGATCAAAACCAAGGATTTCATTCCTCCAGGTCACGTTGATTGCTTCAAAAAACCAATCCCCACCCTCGACGCTTTTGAGGAAGGGAATATGGCCAACATACCCCCTACCATAAATATAGACATTTCTACTGAACCCAACATCGTCGAGGAGATCACTCTCGGTGTTGCATGCTTTACCAAAAAAGTCATATCCTACAGAGCTCTTTTTTCAGGAGTATCGAGATTTCTTTTTCATGGTCATACACATAGATGCCAAGTATTGATCTGAACATTGTCAAGCATTGAATCGAAACGTGGCCTAATGTTTCCCTTGTTCGCCAAAAGAAATGATTGTTACATCCTTCCAAAATCTATGGCCATCAAGGCCGAGATTGATAAGTTGTTGTTGGGTTCATCTACCCCATTGCATACACTTCCTTGATCTCTAACCTAGTTCCCGTCAACAAGAAACAAGGAACCATTCGGGTCCACATCGAATTTTGGGACCTTAAACAAGATTTTACAAAGGACAATTTCCCTACTCCCTTCATCAACCAAGTTATCGAAGCATGCACTGGACATGACATCCTATGATTTATGAATAAATTCTCTAGCTATAACGAAATCCAAATCTTCCAAACAGATCAATATAAAACTAAATTTACCACCCCATGTGGCACGTTTTCCTATTGTGTTATGCCATTTGGGATAAAAAATGTTGGTTCTACATTCCAATGCCCCATGACCTATGTTTTTCATGATTTGTCCCATCTCATCCCGGATTACTTGGATGACCTCACTGCTTGATCCAAAAAGTGAGCCCAACACTTAGAGAATTTGTGGATAATCTTCCAATGATGTTGCCAATATAATATCCACCTTAACCCACTCAAGTGTGTATTATAAACCATAGTCACAAGCTTACTTGGGTTCATTATCTCTCAAAAAGGAATCATTGTGGACCCCCTCAAGGTCCAAACCATCAGTGAAATCTCTACCCCCAAAATTTTGTGGCAATTAAAAATCCTTTAGGGAAAAGCCAACTTCATCCAACACTTTTCTCTTGATTACATGAATCACATCCATCATTTTATTTTCTTATTACACCATGATATCCCATTCAAATGGGATCAACATGCTCAATAAATTTTTGAATCATTAAAATCTTCCCTCTCTAAAGCCTCATGCTTTATTATTCCACCATACTTTGACAAAGATTACATCTTGTACTTGTCAAGGTTTGAGGTGTCAGTTGCAGGAGTCCTCGTCCATCTAGGTGATGACGAGCATGAGCATGTCATTTCCAAAAATAGCAGGAAGTTAAGGACTCTTATCGGGGTCTCTCACAATCCAAACTAATCATCTGCGTTCTCCCAAAATCACTCGATTTCATTCAACAAATCGTCTGAGCTTCATCACCATAGTTAAAAATGAGGTGGCACAATGGACCCCACGCCCATTTATATACTTGGATCCCAAACTTCCAATGAGTCATACATGAGCCCATGAGCTTCATTTCTCAAGCCGTTCATGCCAACACGATCCTTTCTCTCCATTCTACCCATTGGTATGGTATGTTTTCTAATTTACGTGATTTCCTCGGTGGCCAATCACCAAGCACATGAGCCTAGGTACACTTGTGTATTCTACATTTTCTCAAATTTCCATAGCATATTTCTAGTTCAACATATATTTTTCACTTTTTGTATTTGATGTTTTGTGAAGGTTATCATTTGCAAGCTTAAAATTCAATTCATACCATCATCTCATGGTCCCTTCAGGTATATTTTCCCACGTTGGCATGCCGTTAATACCTTTGTGAACAATTGAAAATTTCCTAGTGTCACCCTCTGACGTTCACCTCTAGGGCCCTCAACACCCAACACTGTAATACCTTTACCTCATTGTGCATCATGGTACTGTCGACCGATAGTCTTCTCACCTTCATGAATTGTCTCACATATATTTTACCCCCAGGAAAATTGACACTCATGTTGTTTTTACCCCATAGGAACATGAGTCCAAGTAGTTTTCACTTCAAAGAATGAACCTCATACTTCTCATCATATATCTAGCCTTCCCATTATGGATTCCCAGATCATGTCACGCTCTTATTGGTTATGTTGAATGCACCCCCACATTTTCATTAGCCCTTTATCTCCTCCAAGATCAATTTCCCATCTGTATATTAATCCTCCATCCATTCACCTAATACAAAATCCCACCCATGGGGCCCCCACCCTCTATCATTTGTCCTCAAATACTTATGCACCAAGCAGGACAAGCCATTTTTCACTAGGCCACCTATTTCTGTATGTGCATATTCAACCCAAATCATTATTTATTCATTTGGTAATTGTATAAAGTACCTTTTAATTTTCATCAAGTACATAGATTTTTTCCATCACATCCGATGCATTTTTTTACTTGGAAAAAAAAACCCCATCGCCCTTGGTTGGGGTATTATCATTCAAAACAATGTCTACAAAAAAACCTCTCACTAGCCAAACCTCAAGTATCCCAGAACCCTCTACCCAATATCTCTGAGTTTTGACCTATTACCCCCTCTCTTTGCAACCTCATCAATTAGAACAACTTAGACTAATATTTGGTTGTCCCCTTGAAACCATATTACATTTCAAGGTTGTTTCCATACTCCACCATCACTACTACCCCAACTAAGGGAAGTGATTGAGTCTCATGCATTCTTGAATTCACCCATTTTACTAGTTAGTGAACCTCATTACAAGTCAATACTTGATACCATCTTTGATCAGTTGATTTCAAGGAGAATTTTTCTTCTTGCAGTCATGGCTCCCTACCAATTAACATCAACACAAGTTTATAGGAAGGTGGTAGTATCTTGGCTCCCATTAAACTACAAATGTAGAGTTTCAGATGGAACAAAGAGAGTCATCATTGCTTTTTGATTCCGTTGACCCCCACAAATATTTGACACCAACACATTTTCATATTATGGTGGGTCTTACTATATGACCATTGTAATTATCAGTACCAACCAAAGACCTTTGAATGGATTCGACAGGCCATCAATGCCTCCGAGTCATGAAAAGACATCACAATTGTTCATTTCTAGATTCAGATAAGGTTCCCATCTCATAACCATCATTTGTCGTTACCGACACCCCCATGGGTGCTGCAGATCTCCACTTCCTCAAAGATTTTAGTTACAGTTACATATTTTTGGTTTTATGGCACAAGCATGGGGCATGCCTGCCTCATTTGTATAAATATCCTTATTCTTTTAAGAGAAATTTGGTTATAGATGAATCTCCCCTCTCCCCTCTGACGAATAGTCCTTACAGTTCTCTTTCAACCTTCTTCCATTCCTTTACAAGATGATACTACACCAAGTAAAATAAATGATGATGTATTTGGACTATATGTGTGTTCCTAACCTCACACATCAAGGGGCACTTGTTATCACCTAAAAAACGCTGAACAAGATATGCAAGTGATTTTTGAAGAAGTCATCACTACAACACACCAAATAACATACCTTCAACATTAACAAGTTCCATTCGGTAAAGAAAAAAAACTATGGAAAGTGGGATCCTAAAGTTTAGTGCGGGCTGTCAAGGTCATTTTTGCACTATTATTGCTTGACAACGCGGGTCAACAAATGAAAATCTACACCATTAGTGTGGTCAGCACAATTGTCATAATAAAGACCCACGTTGATTCAAAAAATAATGCATTAATGATCCCAGTTGAATCTCACACAACCTCAACTCAGGTGTACTTCATTAGGCTGACTATCCAGGCCCATGATAATATTTTGGACCACTAGAAGGATAGGGGATTCACCTACATGGGGGGTCTCCTTTCACATTGTGAACTAGTTGGAAAAAACCTTGAAGGAAACCTATAAAAGCAAGCTTTGGGTATGCACAAAGATAAGAGTTTCAATTGTAGTGTTATTCTGTTGGATTTTGTCTTGAGTGTCCATAATTCTCCAAGATCCTCCAAACATCCATAACCAAAGAAACCTTTCTCACCACTTGAGAATTTGGATACAATTCTTCATTTAATTTTCATCTCGTAAGAGGAAGAAGAAGGTCCTCATAGGGAAAAACAAGGATCCTCCCAAGGAGGAAGAGGGGCACCCATAAGTTCCCTCACTTTCTCTAAGGTGTTATCAATGCAAGACTTACCATTGGTAACCGTTTCCTACTTGTCTTAATTTTTAGTTTAGTGTTTGGTTCTCCATGCATCTTCTAGTTTACATTTATTTTTTGTTTATCTTTTATTTTGGTTCACTAACCATCTAACCTATTGATTGTGGTGTTTAGATAGCCTAACTTGACACTTGTGACTATTATTTTTCTCAACCAAGTGAAAAAACGATCAAAATAGATTAGAAAAATCCTTGTATCAGTGATCAGTGAAATCCTTGTATCGATAATGAACGGAATTCCTTCTATCGATGATTGATGAAATCCTTGTATCGACAATTGGGGATTTTCTTCTTCAGAGAACTAAGTTTTGTTCCCACTTCGTTGAATTTCTCCAAACCTTGAAAAACATCTTTTTTGGCAAACTTCGAAAATGTATTTTTTGATGATTTCCAAAAAAAATCCATCGATGATCTAAAAATTTCTACAACTTCGCTAAACCTTGAAAAACACCCTTTTTAACGACTTCAAATTTCCTTCATCGACCAACTTAAGGAATTGTTATATCGCCAATCCAAGGAATTTGTGTCTAGGTGGAGTAATTTTTCATATTGGAAAAGTCATTTAACTTAGAGATTTTGTCCAAATCTAGGATGCATATGGATTGTTGATCTCTTGATCATTACATTTGATCCGGTTCACCAAACTTCATCAAACTTCATGATGTGACACTTTCCTTTTTCCAACCTAGCACAAACATTGTGGACCTTATTTCTTTTTTTGGCTGAAAATGTTCTTTTCCTTTTTGGCCTCCATGGAATCTCTAGACTTATCTACCTACACAACCCAATGATTGAAATTCCCTTCTATGCACATCAATCCCACTTCCCTCTAGAGATCCAACACATGTTGGCCAAGAAATCTCTTTGCTGAAACTCCAAAAACTTACAACTACAATAGAAATTCTCACATCAAACTAACTCACTTAGCCATAAAGTGTCTTTGATATAAAAGAATAAAATTTAGGACATCAAAAAATGTAAAATAAATAATATCATATAATTAATCCATATTTTGTACACTAATAGATCTTATAAAGTCTCTAGAGGTAAATTAAAATATTTATTTAGGGATATTATCATAGAGTAAAAGTATATAATAACAAGTAAATTAAAATATTTACTTAAAGATATTTTATAAATAATATCATATAATTAATCCATATTTTGTACACTAATAGATCTTATAAAGTCTATAGAGGTAAATTAAAATATTTACTTAGGGATATTATCATAGAGTAAAAGTATTTAAATAACAAGTAAATTAAAATATTTACTTAAAGATATTTTATAATAGAGTAAAAATACATAATAAGACCATGTATTTATCTAGTCTTAGAAGTAATTGTATACGTTTTTTTGTGTTTATATTTTTTTATCTAGTTTTTTGTGTTTATATTTTTTCATCTAGTTGTTTCCACTACTAAATGATGAGAACTTAGTTTCATTTAACAAAGTGAATTTAGTTATGTTTATATTTTTCAATCTGATTGTTTACACTACTAAATGATGAGAACTTAGTTTGATTTAACAAAGTAAATTTAGTTAGGTTTATAATTTTTCATCTAGTTGTTTCCACTACTAAATGATGAGAATTTAGTTTGATTTAACAAAGTAAATTTAGTTTTTGTAAGTAAATTTAGTGTTTACACATGTTTTGGAGTGGAAACATTGTTATTATATGTGTTACACCAATTTCTCTTTTGCTTGCTCTTTTACCAACCCTTATCCTGACATAAAATCATTTTTTATATAAATAATCAGTTAGTATATACTTCAATCTGATAATATTATAGAGTAGACCTACTTTTTTTTTTTCTAATACTTTAGAGAAAGGGATTTGTTTTTTGATTTATGATTTTTCTTTCTTATAAGTCTTATTGAAAAATTATAAAAATTAATTTAATTATATATATATATATATATAAAATTGAAAAAAATGAACGAAAACAATAGACTGGTGTTAGTAGGTTTACTAGATCGTTATCTATAACGACTGAAGCGACACAGAGATCGTGATAGAGAACGCGAACTAGAGCGAGGTGGTCGTGATAGAGAACGCGAACTAGATCGAGGTGGTGATGGAGAAGCATCCAAATTGTCAGAGTCGTTGGATTTGAAGATGAAAGGGTGACAAAGAAGTTGCGAAGGAG